>JANKHO010000221.1:0-31572 GCA_027627235.1 Agrocybe chaxingu | reverse complement strand
GAGGCCCCTGCCAGATTTGGGCTCGTCCAAGCCCAGGTCACGTGGTCCCTTCTGGCCCGAAATCCCAGCGCTCCGCGCAGGTCTAGGCACCCCCACGAAAGTAGTGTCCCACTTTTCTAAATGGTACACTCTTTCGCCTCCTCCTCCTCCTCCTTTGATTTCTCAACAGAGAAATTATATCGTTCCTTCTCATTTGTAACGACACGCCCAGTTATCTTATCTCTCTCTCAACTCAGAACTGGCTCAGAACTGGACAGTCACTCAAGCCTTCTTCTAGGCGTTCCTCTCCGGTCCTCATCTCGCGCTCACCCAGGTCTATCGACTTTGAGCAAATTATTCTGACGCGTTGGCTGTGACACATAATTCCCTAGTCATACTTTCCCTTCGCATCTTCAGAGAAGTTATTCCCCACCTTGCCCACCAAAAATTCGCCATATACAACTGGCTTCTTTATGTGTTTCGTGTCGCTACTCTGTTTTTCAGCTCTCAACACGGCCGCCAATGGTTTCACCAAAGCATCGAAGTTGGGCTCGAAGAAGAATGGTATTCTGAGGTGCAGTCAGTAAGATTCTCAAAAACGACTCCAGTACTGACGAAACTCTACGGAGTATGTCAGTGTACGCACATGCAAAGGATCAATTTTTGACTGACCGGTAATTGGATCCTCTGTGTACCACGCGATGGAGTGTGGACCGATACAAGCCATTTGTCCATACCTCCCACACTTGTAATAGGATGAGCCAACCGTTCCCTTGCTTCGAAGAAAAGGCACATACTCTCCCCAATGTTGCACACTACGCACCCAGGGACTGGGTCCGCCGAGATCCAAATACCATCCTCGTTCCCTTGCTCTGCCGGGAGTCCAGACTGATTTGTTTGCTTCATTCCAGGACGGTTAAGGAAAACTTGCAGGGCGTTCGGGGTGGGATCTGCATACAGGAACCTACGAATTGTCAAGAAAATTTTGTATCGAAGCTTGCCGGTACACGTACGTGAGGCAGCCGTAGTCCCTAGAATCAAAACAGTAAGCTGCGCCCAATGTGCCTTGTTGGGAATGTAGCTCACTTGTGGGCACCACAAGAAATGCCGTCGTGATCATCTGGAAGTGGTGGGTATCCTGTGCGAGCATCCCTTGTTTACATTCCTGACATTCGACAGTAATGATACTGGCCTATCACACGCATAACCCAGAAACTATCGTCCACTTGATTGCGAAGTTCTGCCCATTCTTCATGGGTCATTCCAAGGCCAGCTGACATTCTGGACGCCGTGGTGGGTATACGGAAACGGAGGGAGTAAAAAACCTACGCCTCCATCACGATCAGACCCAACTTCTTCATTTTCTCTATCCATTGCTCGTATTTTTCTCTGAAGCCGGGGACCGTTGGCCATTGGTTCTCACCCCAAACAGGCTTTGTCTTATCGGGATTCTTGACTGGCTTGTAGAAGTCAAGCCCTTCATGGTTGTCTGCTTTCCCGTTGGTCACATTCTGCTTTAGCTTCTGGTAGCCTTACAATAGAAGTGAAGCTGTTTAGCAGCAGATAAACTAGAAACACTACCCCGTGCTCACCACGCGCATTGTCTTGGTTTTTTAAAGCAAGCTTGTCCTTCTCCTCTTGGGGAAGTGCAAAGAACTGTCGGCCTAAGAGCGCTAGTTCCGCTGGTTCTGAGGGATCGACAAACGTATCGATCTTCAGGTAAAAGAAACCATATTCAACACAAGCGGAGTGTAATGCGGCGGATGTTGCTGCTCGTTTGTCCTCGTCCTGTGGGTCAGAGCTTAACAGAGGTGCAGTGTCAATGATCGGTAGCTGATCCAAAGCCGCGGGCATGATCGACAGAAGTGGAAGGATCTGAAGAGGTGTACTTTGCGTCGGCTCTACAGAAAGCAGAGCTCAGTAAAATGTCGCCCGTGGTGGATGCTACTTGAGTTGTTTCTGTTGCTTCATCTCAATTGGCCCCCTGAAGTACTTTTGTGGATGCATCTAATCTTATCAATGAATTTCCAGAGTCTAGATCCAATTCAGGCGAAAGCAAGGAAAACGAAATAATTTACTATTATCAAATCTTGTGTAAGAACGCAGGGTAGGACAGCAACGACATCGATGTTACAGTGCGGATAGGGTAGAATCTATCAATCTGGGTGATGACTTTGCGAATATATGGTGCGCCCAGGGTTGTGTGATGGACCACGTCCAAAGGGACCAACGGACCCTCGAAGGAATCCACTCGCAGGTCCAGTATATTGAGGAGGCCATGCGGGTTCTTCGGGCCCTTCCAGTGGGGAGAGCCGAATGCGTTGCAGGGTAGTGCGGTTGAGCATGCGCATTTGGGTCTAAAGAATCCTCTCGCGAGTACACCTGAGGAGTTTGCGATCGAGAAGGTGGCCCATTGATCGAAGGCGGGTGTAGCGAGACGGCTGAAGCTGAGAGGGACGATGTTCCATTCCGACCTGAAGTGCAGTGGCTTGGAGGAGGGTCTGACATGAAATCGGATGCTCCACTGGGGCTATCCCGACTACCAGTGCCTCCAAGGGAAGCATGGATGCGCGGGTCATCCATCGGGTATGTACTACTTTCCATCCTTTTTGAACCGCGTTTGCTCGTGCTGTGAGACCCATTGGACTTTTCTTTTCCATTTACACTAGCTCGGGGTTTCTTGGACGGCTTGCTTGTCGAGGAGCTCGGTTGACTTGGTGGTATGTCAGAGACTGATAGGGGCCAAGAAGGGATGGGACTAGGGGCTGCCAGTGCGGGATTGTCTTCGAGTAGGGCTCGCTCTTTCTCTTGTCTCAGCATTAGCGCGTCGATCAGAGCTATGGGAGGAGGTATTGTTTCTACATCGTCAACTGTAAGTATGAATAGACAGCAGACGATAGGAAGTTCTCACCACTGAGGAACATAAATTCCTGATATTGCCGAGTGGTTGCAGCTATAATGCATTGTTGATGAGCAAAAAAATCAGGGTGAAAAAACTTACCCATGTCAGGATAATTAATTTGGTTCCTACGGTGGGCAGCAGCTTCGCGATGGGCAGCTTGGATAAGTCTCTTAATGAATTCTTCCTAGAAATAGAGGATAAGCGGCGAAGATCATGGAGTCTGTGAAGGGCACATACGGACGCAGTGGAAAGGATGAACAATCCTTCTTTGGACAAAGCTAAGTGGCCAGTCCCGCCTGAAAGGGCATCACTTTTGTGAGAGAAGAACGGACCGAAGGCTGAAATCGCACCATCTGCTTGGATCATATTCTCTATGCGCACAGCTGGCAATAGTGTATGACCAGGGACGCGTTCTCCAGGTCTTGTGGAGGTGACTTTCGTGGCGGAAGCCTTTGCAGGGTCCCGCTGGTCCTCGGGATCGGTGTCGGAGTCCAGCTGGTCGACCTCGAGATCAGCTTCGACATCGGACTCGTAGGGATGTGCTACTGAATGCGGCAGGAAAGGAGGAGCGCCATCGGGGAGGAAGGAGGACATCGGGCGTTCGAAAGAGGACCGACAGAGTAGCTAGGCTTGAGAGTGCGGGGAAAGGGTGAGGGAAATGGGACGTGTGGGGCTGTGGTCAAGGAGAAACGAGGCGTCCTTTAAGTGCCTGCAAATGTCCGGGACATGTGGGATTTTGACAACCCTTCACGGTCACGTTGATCCTCACCTCTGTTACACGACCAACGCGTAGAATCTTCATCAAGTCTAGTGAGATACAATGTTTTAGGGCGTCTTGGGATACAAAATCAATATATAAGAGAGTGTAACGAGAGAGTAGGGACTGTATGCTATATTACATGGTTTGGCTGGGCTTCAGAAGGGGGTTAATTGCAACTTTTGGCTACGAGCAGGCCGGTTAATCCTCGATGGGAATGGTAGTACCCTGCATCCCCGCCGCTTTGTTTATGGTGATGCTCAGGACACCGTCGTTTAATTTGGCGGACACATTGCTAGCGTCAATGGGACGCGGCAACCAGACAGTCCTCGCGAAGGAAGTATTTCGAGTGAACTGGCGCTCAGAGGAGATCTGTGTGCTCGTATCGTCCGTCTTGGTCACGGCGGTGGCATCTGCAGCAGCTGGGTAGATGTTAGTAGGGAAAAAACTAGTGCAGTAAGAAATATTTCACCTCACCTTGTGAGCCTTCTGCACCATTCTCCGTTTGAACAGGTGGGCGATTGGTTTCGACCACCTGGCCTTCGATAGTGATGCTCCGACCATCTTCGCCGACACGGACTTGAATGTCCTCCTTTTTGACTCCAGGAAGATCAGCGTCTACAACATACTTGTCCCCCTGGTCGTGGATGTCGATGGCAGGCCGAGTGTCAGCGAAGAAGTTCTCGAAAGGGTCGATTCGCCGGCTGCGCGGGTAATAGACTGGAGGGCGGGACAGGGGCTCCTCCAGCATTCGAAAGAGGGGGCGCATTTCGCGGAAGAATTGACGAGCGAGAGACATCGTGTTGATGATGAAGAAACTTGGAGGGAACGAAACTCAGAAGTGGCTTATATATGTTGCAGCATTGTGCACCAGAAAGTTCTGGATCCGCCTCGAGGTCTTGGGCTGAGGAGACTTTATGAGGAAGTAGGATGACGTCGAGTGCATCCTAGAAATTTCGGTGGTGAACCTTATATGTCAGCTTACAGCGTCAGAAAGTTGGCCAAAATGCCAAAATGAATGTGGCGAGACTAGAGAGGTCCGTTGAAGCGTTGACATAAGACTGCACTTATCTTATCTTATCTTATCTAAATTCATCCATGCCAACCCATTGGCCAACATGGGACAATTCCAGGGATGCATCGAGTTTCAAATACTACAAAATGGTCTACAACTACACAGAACACAGAAAAATGGGGGTAAATCCAGATACTTTGATACAGATAGAACCAAATAGTCGTCGAGATGTCGTCAAATTTTTGCGGGAGCGCATTCATCCATGTCACTGTTGTGTAGGGAATTCAACCACCCAGTAAGCTGGTACCGCATGCTCCATGTCGTCGTCGTCTTCGAATTTGACTTTGTACATAGGCGTTCTAGATGACGGAGATGACTAGGCGAGAATTTCAGTTCGTTGTAAAATAACAACAATGGTCGATAACTTACGCGGTCGGCTGCTCGAGTCGCGATAACTTCGGCACGGTAGAAACAACTTGTGTCGGGATAGAGAGCCATTACCGTGGCGCCAACAGGAAATTCAGGATAGTGACTAAGGTGGCTTGGGCTGCCTGTTGGTGCGTCAGGGTCAGGAAGTGGAAGGATCGTCTTCAGAGTGGCAGTATATGTTCTAAAAACAGTGTTAGTATCTTCCTCCTGGGAACATCAGAAATACCCTTACGCTCCAGGTTGGCCGTCGTCTTGCGGTTCGGCATCTTGCACTTCGTATTTGCCGCCATGTTTATCTGGGCCAAGAAAACGCGTGACGATAGCCATTATCCAAGTACTTTCTTCTTGGTCGGAACTTGGAGGAGGTCTGAATACGACCTTTCGCCCAGGTTGTAATGGCTGGTGTTTGGGCGTCGAGTCTTTCTTCGTCCTTGACTCTCGTCCATGTGCTCCGGGCCCTACGGAGCTCGTTCGTGGCGGAACCATGATAGAGACGGGTCGCGCTCCGGTAGCACCTGAGGGAACAGGAGTCCCGGACGGAGATGGTGCTCTTGGTCGTTTATTGCGCTTCTCTGCTGGGGTCATATTAGGCTCAAGTTCAAGATACATTCTCGTAAAATCCTACCAGACTGTAACGCTTCAGGCGCCTTGCGAAGAGCAATAAGGACACTTATGCGCTCAATAACGTCGTCAATTGCTCTAAATTTCAAACGTCAGTAGAGCAAAAAGAAAAAAGAGATCTCTTGCGTCCTACTTGATCTCCTTTCCTGCGTTTTCTATAATATCTGTAAGGCCAGAGGTTAATTTGCCTTGGACGGTCTTCAAAGTACCCAGTCCTTCCGCAGGCAGGGTGTCATCGGTCGGCCAAACGGATATCAGTCTATTTACACGACTTATGGTGTCTTGAGTAGCGGAATTGACATAAATGCTGGCCAGCTCATTTAATGATTGCGTCGCATGCGACCAACATTCGATTTCTGAACGTCGAATGTTGAATGAATAAACTAATTTAAACACCGGCTTGGGAAGACTTACCTTCACTTGAGGCAACGCGTTGCTGCGGGACGCCGCGCCGCCTGCTGTCCATGGCAGATGGAAGTGCTCGACTCTAGAAATACAAGGGCAAGCGAGGCATGTGCGCCCTCAGAGGAGCGTAGAATCGCCTAATTTGTTGGTAGCGGATCGAAAGAGGATGCACTTCGTTCAACAAGCCATCAAATCGTTTCGAACTCCGACTATCACCACTTTTGCGTTTCCCAGGCTTTTCCTTCAATTCTCATTCCATCAGTTGAACAGCTCGAATAAGACCAGAGCGATGATGCTTTGGAGTACGATGCCGTCGATACCTACAACGATGTAAGTATGACAAGATCAGGACTGAGAATGTTTATATTATTCTTTACGAAAAGTTGATAGAACTCTGCTCTGCCTCATAAGGCGTCAGCAGAAAACTCTGCCAGGTCATATACACTCAGTCTCAGACCACGTACGTACTCCAATGGACATGAAATGTTGCTTATATGCATCCGGATTTCTTATTGCATTGGAATCTTTATCTCGTTGAGGCGTGAGCCGTCTTTAGAAATAGAGAATGAGGAAGAAAAAAATCGAACGGATATACGGCCAGACCAGAACCCAGGTGTGCTCGAGTACCAAGTGCCGCATGCACGCTCAAGAAAAAGGAGGGGTTGCCAGTTTACGAAGAGAAACATCGTATACAACTACGAATCGGGGTATCAGTAATTCGACTAAGGGTATCACCTATGCCAGCACCCACCTTCTTCTATTTTCTTGATGTCATACTTGAGACTATCGTATCGGCGACGGAGTGTATCGTTTTTAAGGTTCAACTGTTTGCATTTGAGCGGTGAGTGGCGGTAATCACAAGAATCCTACCATCGAGAACCCAGCAAACAGGTCTTTGACAAACACGGAGATTCGAATCGGTTCTTCAAAATTGCCTAGCGTGACGGCATTGACAGCTAACCTCGACTGCCCTGGTCCCTTAGGTCACCGGCAAGGAAGACAAAATGAAGGGACTGACCAGCTCGTTAACCAGACTTATTAGGCTGTGGAGGTAGTCCTCAACAGGCAATGTCATGCGATCGCTGAACTCTTCTTTGACTTGAATAACAAGGAAGCTCATTAGATAATTCTTGGAAAAGGTGTTTGTTCGTACTCCCGAGCAATTCGGCGGCTTGAGGGAGGGAAAGGAGAGCGCGATTCGACAGGTAATCGATCAAGGCTGCCACAAAAACTGCAGTCCTCATGGAATTGGACCACATGTCTTTCCACCGCCAGAATTGATTTGGGGGCACGATGGTGGATAGAACTCCAGTGACGTCTCGGCAGCTTAGCAGTGTCGGACGCACAGATTCCAAGAGTGCAGGCACTGACGCAGGAGTCGGAATTATGTCAACAGAGAGATGGGTCGAGGTGAACTCCGGACTGACATGCATCGGGAGGTGTAGAGTGTATTTTGTTCAGTAGACCAACCATTGTTCGTGTTTTTTTATCCAGCTCGTTGACTTGATCTTTAATGCTCTAAACTGAGTGGGCACTGGCATGCCAAGAAAAGAATGAGCTGCAGGGGTCACCTCGCGCAGTTCTACATCGCGTTCGAGCAGACCGTTGATTTTCTCGACTTGATCAGAGTCCATTTTCTCTAGCGTTCGGGTAGTAGACAGGAGTTTTCGTCAGCCGAAGTGGGGAAGAAAAGATGAGAGTCTTTGACAACCTGAACCGTAACGTATGACTAAATTGCCTTCACGTGCTCCGTGAATTGAGTCGCGTCCGACTTATGCAATTAACTTAGGCTCTGCCACCGCACCCTTTGACTGGTCCTTGTCGTCTGCTATGAATCTCACCCTGCCACAAAAAAATTAACTCCTTCCTTCGTCTATTCATCTACCTCAGCCGAGGACTATACTTACTCAACCTGGCTCTACCTATGTCGGACTCGACATCCCATGTCAAGAAACTGCTTGCCACCTTTCGCGACAATCCTCCGGACACGTCGGGAGTGTCAGATGGCCAACTACAGGAGATATACCTTTACCTTATGAACAGACCAGCGAACTCCTCTGGCGAAGTTCACTGGTTCTGTGGCCAGGCCGGCGACCTCACAAACGGTGCAGCGACCTTCCTCCTTCGTTTGTTCGCGTATTCAAGCGACTCTGTCGAAAAATGGAAAGCCAAATTACACAAGATTGTATCGGGTTGCTCTTCATGTGTTGAAGGGCTTGAAAAGGCGAAGTTCGAGTCTCGAGACACGTACGTCTTCTGTTGAAAACTCGTCATTTTCAACCTACGCATCTGCGCATTCTAGTTTCCTGGCCGCGTTTCCCGACGATATATTGCAGCAATTCTTTCTTACCTTCGAGAATTGGGAACTTCAGGAAGTCCTAAAGGACATAGAACGCTCTCCGACATCAGTGTCAACACGTACAGCCTATCGCATTATGTGCAATTCGGCCATGTTCTTGAACTGTCGTTTAATCCAACGTCTCCAAGCAAGCCGACCTCCGGAATCTTCTATAAGCTGGCCCAATGGTATCTATCCTCCCGGGCTGCTGTTTTTTTGGTCAGTGACGACGAGGGTTTACGAAGATGGGCCGCGGTCCTTGCATCGAAGAGCCAGTTGATTCCGTTAAGCAGTTTCTCGAGATCCTCATACCTCAAAGCAGTAGATGCAATTTTTTTGCCTTTACATAGCAGCAATTCGTCCTCGTCGAACGGCCTTTCTCCTCTTCCACTTGCACAAGGACCAGACCTGTGGTCCGGTGTTGGTGCTGCCTTGAGACTCATCCCTCCGGAATGGTTGAAATCGAGCGTAGGGCAATCACTTCAAGTACGTGGGGCGATTTTTAGCCACCTCCACGACAGCAGTTCGTGTGAGTCCTGTTCCATCTTCCTTTACAAGCCACTAACCGAATCGTGCCAGGCTTCAAGGAGGTGTTTAAATGCTTCATCCTTCTAATTAAACGTCTTGGAAACGATCTTTGGAGTGGAGATGGTCCAGAGGCCCCCTTAACGGTCTTCGAGTCTATCAAAGACAACAAGTCGTTCATTGATAGTTTGGAAAGCAGCACAAACCCTCAAGGGGGGACGACATACGTATCTTGGTTTCAAGAATTTATTTTAACTATCCGCGATTATAGCGTATATGAAAGGTTATTGGACAATGTAATTTGCTTCCTCTCTCAGAATTCGCATCATAAGCAACTCCGTCAAGTTCAGCCTGAACTGACGAAGGTTGCGATGAACGTAAGCTATCTTGAATTTCCATGATCACGGCACTCATTTTTCCATCCTGCCACCAGATCCTTTCCACCGCCTACGACAGATCACGATCCAGAGACCAATCTCAGCTGAAGCCCATCCTGAACGTCCTTGATGCCCATGCAGAGTCTATTGTGACTACTGCCTTCGGACAAGATTGCAGCGCCGAAACATGGAATAGCGCCAGGGAAACCTCTCGGAAATTGGTCCGACGGCTTCTTACAGACGATATTCAAAGTGTCACGAACGCCATCTTCTCCGTGTGCCACGCTCATGGGCAAAGCAAGCAGAAGATGGCCGTCGATGACTTGCCCTCGTTATCTATTCGAACATCTCTTTGGAAGATGGTGTACTCATCAATAGGACGAGACACTAGCGCTATCGCCGACATCGTGTCCATACTTTCGAAAGCGGCCCACCTTGATTTTCTCAAACCTTCCATTTTCGAATCGTCCAATTCCTCGGTTATAGACAACGAGGTGTCTCTAGTGAACAGTGCCCTGCGGGTCTTCCAGGAAGGGTTACTGGCTTCGATATCAAATTTTGCGGAATACGGGCTGTCCACCGACGGGATGGAAGTTCTACGATGTCCTGGTGTTGGAAAAGCAGTTACCCTCCTTCTCCTATCTCCCATTCCCGACTTTCGCATGGTCGGGTCGTCTATTGTCGGTCTTGCGTTGGAGGTTGATGGGAGAATGGAATGCTTTCGTGCCATACTTGAAAATCTTCCAGATGAAGCACTTGATGGAATGTACGAGTACCTCTCCATCTTTTGTCGATATGCAACCCGGCTTCCTGAAGCATGCAGTCTATCAACGACTTTGGTACGGAGCTTTGCGGATATCATCGACGTTCTTTGCACCAGTCCAGAGGGACTGTTACACAACAGGAATTTCCTTCGCCCTCAGGATGAAAAGGGGCCAGCAGCGCGTTTGCCTCAATTCTGGAGACAACTAACAGAGGCGTTGTCAGCAATATATCGTCGAACTCCTATGTGGGCGGCGCACATCGACACCCCTGATATGGTTATCTGGATGAGAGACGCGCTCATCTTGGCTCAGGATGTTCTTACACAGTGGAGGATCATAGAGACTGCTGCCAACGCCCACGTTAAAGCCCCAGCAGCCTCGACAACGAAAAGGATATCACCCATTGGCGAACAGATGATCGGCAACCTCCAAGAGTTTCTGCCAGAACTTGCTCGGTGGCTTCGGCTTACTGACGAGGAATTGCTGCATCAGTCCTTTTCTCTCATCCAAAGTGTGCTCGACACCATGAAAGCCATACATGTCCGACCATCAGACGCCGCCTTAGCGAAGCTGAACAAATTCGTGGAGAGCACTGAGAGCGGCCAGCCGACAAGCTCAGCAGCAAGGAGTCGCCTCGACACTGGCCGCCTTGTCCAGCTCTCAGAAGCTCTTACCTATTTCAACGAAGGTGATGACTCAGATGACGAAATAACTGTCATTTCTCATAAAGTCGCCCCATCCAAACCCCCAACCAAGGTGTCACCAGAATCGAAAACCGAGAGCCGTCCCTATATTCAGGGGAAAGCTACGCATACCAAGCCGCCGACATATGCGCGCCCTTCTATACAGTCTCATATTGCTCCATTAAGGACTACTGGCAACAAGTTTTTCACAGACCAGGACCAAAAGAAGCTGGATGCCCCGGCCCCCATCCCATCGTTCAGGAAAACAGGTCCCATTCAAGGCCCATCTTCAAAGTACACCCCCTCTCCTCCAACCAGACAGGCCCCGAGAGGACCGAAGAACGAAGCACTCGATGGACCCGCAGCCTCGGAAGACTCTTCGAGTGACTCGTCGGACTCCGATGATGCTGGCGATGCCTCTTCAGCACTGGCAGCTTTGGGACGTTTCCCCAAGTCTCCTCACAAATCAATCCCGAGAGCGAAACCTACCGAGCGGCGGAGTATCAAGATACTTGATATACCCTCGCACAGAAATCCTCTCGAGGTCCGCTTCAAACGGAGACAAGGTACACAACAACGTCTATTGCGACCCGATATCTCTGATTTGCACAGAGTCATTCTTTCCTGGGATTATAATCACGCTGACTCCGCGCCTCCCGGAGAGCCCCTGTCCCTCCTTCCAGTGCCGGATCGATTCAACGATGTAGGGCATTACTTGAAAGTTTTCAAGCCCCTTTTACTTTCTGAGTGCTGGGCACAGCTTTTACAGTCGAAGGAAGAGATGAAAGAATTCTATCAATGCCAGGTAGCAGAGCGTCAGTTTGTTAACGACTGGCTTGACATCGGGTTTGTCTTTGCAGACAGCGTGAAAAAGACTTTCTTCCTATTAGAAACCGACATTGTCCTCTTGCAGCAGCCTAGCCGACAGAAATCTGTCCTTGGGAAAGTAAACTCCTATAGGGCTGCTAAAGACAAAATTCAGACTAACGTTCGGTTTTATTGTCAATCCGGCCCCGGCGATCCTGGCCTTCAAGTGGGGACTTCGTGGCAAATTGCTAAGGTTTTCAGGTATGAACAATGCCCTTCTAGTGTAGCGAAAGGCTCACCTGTTTGTCTCCATAGTTTGAGCACGCTCCATCGCGAGTACGCGGCTCTTAAATCTCTTCCCCATAGCTCCCAGTTGGAGGTCATTTTGAAACCTTCGTTACCCAGAGTCCCTGATCCTGACACTCGGTATGTTCGTGAAACAATGAGCACCTTGAAAGTCAATGAGCCTCAGGCTATCGCAATATTGAAGGCCATGACCAACGAAGGTTTCACACTGATCCAAGGGTGAGTATATTCACCTTTAATCAATTTGACTTCGCCATTGACTTCTTCTAGCCCTCCCGGTACCGGGAAGACTTCCACCATCTGCGCGCTCATATCCTCTTTCTTGTCCAAACGGCCCAAAGCTCCTGTTCCAATTGTCGTTGGCAATCCAACCTCCATCACCCCACCGTCTAAAGCACGAATATTGCTCTGTGCACCAAGCAATGCCGCTATTGACGAACTCGCGGAAAGGATTAAGGCTGGGCTCCCTGGCTTTGACCCACGAACCAAGCCTGTAAACGTAGTCCGAGTTGGAAACGAACAATCCATGAGCAAGAACATCCTCGACATTTCCCTCGACAACCTTGTGGATCTAAAACTCAACCAAGTGTCGAACGGGAAAGGTAAACCTCTCCAAGACATTGCAAATGAAATTAAGAACACCGTCAATGAGATTACGGTTGCAAGACAACTACGGGAGTCGAAGCTCGAAGAGTTGAAGGCTGCCCAGAATGACGTCCTCCGAAGCATGACTTTGGAGAATGACATCAAAGAACTTACCTCACGTAGAGCAGCGTTGGGAACGAAGTTAGATGGCCTGAGGGACAAGAGGACAGAGGATTCGCGGGCTCTCGACACGTTAAGAAGAAACACGCGTCACGAAATTCTTAACGGAGCTGATGTCATCTGCACTACTCTGGCTGGTGCGGGGCATGATCAACTAGAAAGCTTACAATTCGATATCGTCGTCATCGACGAGGCCGCTCAAGCTATTGAAATCAGCTCTCTGATACCCCTCAAGTTCGGATGCTCCAATTATGTGATGGTGGGCGACCCCAGCAATTGCCGCCTACTGTCATATCCCAGGAGGTCAGTTTCTGATTTCAATTTGGTCTATAAAGTGCTCACTGTAGTCAGGCTTCCCGGTTTCGATACAATCAATCCCTGTTTGTCCGCCTGCAAAGGAGTAATAAACATGCAGTCAATCTTCTGAGGTGCGTCACATTTCTTGTTATTCAATGTGAGCTAACATGTCCCTTACAACACCAGCATACAGTATCGCATGCATCCCGAGATCAGCCGCCTTCCCAGCCGCATCTTTTATGAAGGGCGCCTCATCGATGGTCCAAATATGGCTACCAAAACCGTGCGGCCATGGCACAGGCATCAAAAGTTTGGCATATACAAATTTCTGAACATCTCAGGTGTTGAACAATCCAGAGGACATTCTATTTCCAATCCTGCGGAATGTGAAACCGCTGTAAAACTATATGCGCGTCTCATGGAGGGGTATTCGTCCATGAAGTTTCGTGTCGGTGTCGTATCCATGTACAAGGCCCAGGTCGTGGAACTACAGACCCGATTCATGACAGCCTTTGGCAAGGATATCGTTACCAAGGTTGATTTCAACACTGTCGACGGCTTCCAAGGACAAGAGAAGGACGTTATCATTCTATCCTGTGTCAGATCAGGTCCGGGTTTGACCTCCATTGGCTTCTTATCTGGTGAGTACCCTCTTCCTACTGCATGATCGCTGCATTTCTCAGACTTTTGTTAGATGCTCGTAGAATGAACGTGGCCCTAACAAGAGCAAGGTCTTCTCTCTTCATTCTCGGGAATGCTCCTACGTTAGAGAGAAGCGACGAAAATTGGAAACAAATTATTCATGATGCCCGATCAAGGTCCCTGCTTCTACATGTTAGTGAATTCCGCCTCTTTTTTCACCTGTTCTCCATGTACCGACACCATAATGTCCCAGATCGATGCGGAATATTACTCTAAGGCAGCATTCTCAAAAGATGATTTCATTCCGACGGTTTCCGCGATCCCATCCACAACCTCTAATGCAGCACCATCACCTTCGGACATTGACATTCCTATGCGTTTGGTTGATGCACCAGATCAGGCCCCAACTCCGAGCAGGCTTAGCGAAAGCGAACCCAAGAAAAACGGGGTAGAGAAAACGGCTACTAGTGTTTCCTCCTCCAGCGGGATTAAGCGGCCGGCAGAAGTTGAGGGATCGGGACCAGCTATGATACCAGGTACCCGTCCGAGGTCTAACCAACCTCGTAAACGACCTAAAACTACGTCAATGTTTCTACCCAGCAAAAAACCTTAGAAATTCACCACTTTCATTATCCATCTATGATACATACCCACTTCTGCATAATTTAGATTCACAGGTACCATCAACCAGTGTACACTACAAGAAACTGTATTTATATCATATCCGCTGTGGCTTTTACTGCTGGCAATTCCCAGCCCTCAGGTCCAAACCGGGGTATCGTCATCCATGTGCCAACATTATTTTTCATTGGTTTCGGAAACGTGCAGAGCGTGTTCCCTCCCAAGGATGACAGCCAAGCCGCGTTGATGACAGTCAGACCTGTCCAATTATCCAATTGTCAGACGATGGTAAGATGAGATAAGTCATAAACCATCATCTACCTTTCAGAAATATTTGAGTAGTGCGGACAATTTCGTGATACACCACGTAGTCCGGTGGGGAGAAGTTAAATAATATCGACGACGGATGGATGTACACGTCCTCAGAGACCCCAAGAGCCCGATATGCAACACCCTTTGAAGTAGCGTATTTGTTGCCTGAAGTCTCGCTGCTGTCAACGAGATCTTTTCTAACAGCCACCTGGTCAAGGAATCCAGCAGTCAAGATCTGTCGCAAAGCCTTCAACTAATTGGCTAGTTAGAATAACGGTCTCAGGTTGGCAGCAGATCATCTACCTGTCGATTGTGTGGAGGTGGGAGGCGAGGAATAAAGTTCGGATCTGTAGTTGGAAAGTTTGCATGAACAATGTTGCTGATCTGAGCTCTGAGTTTGTGGATTTCCTCCATAGCCTATATTTGCCGATAAAAATATGTTTGAGACACTTGATAAGAGTTTTACCTTCAGTCGAACAAACTGTTCCTCGCAGAACTTCTGACCACCACCGGCATATTCGTATGCACCAACGACAGACAAAATCTTGAACATGTCGCTCGTGTATTTGCCCAAGGATGCATGAATCTATATAAGCAAAAAAATAATTAATTGAAGGGGGGCTGATACCGCCAGTACTCACATGCTGCGACTGGAAGAACGCCTTTCGAAGAAGGCGACGTCGTTCTTTGGCATTGGCTGCTTCACTGCTTAAAGCGGACGTGATAGGTACGCCGAAGTTTTCGCGATCGCTCTCTTGATCAAGGGCTTCCTCGTAGACGAAGGGATCACCGACAGAAAGGGCGGATACAATGCAAATGATGTACGGCAAGCATCCGTGCTGCTGTCCAGTCACAAGCATTCTCGAGAATCGAGGAGACAAAGGGAATAGAGACATGGCTCTTCCTAGATCAGTTATCTGGCTTTCTGTCGGCGTCGGGAGAGGCGAGAGTGCTCCCAACACGATCAAACATTTCTCTGCTTTGCGAAGAGCTGAACGATCTGGCGGTGTTGGAAAAGGAAAATTGACGACTGCGTCTATATGCATGCTCTTCATCTGTAGAACTATCCCGTCGATGGGCATGCGCTGTATCTCGGGAGTGGAAAATCTTTCAAAATGATGCTCGAAAAGGGCGGAGGAATAGAGTCTGTAGCAGTGGCCAGGTCCTGTCCGACCCGCACGACCCGCACGCTGAGCAGCCGAGGCTTTGGAAACCCATGAAATTTGGACTCGTTGGATGCCGCTTCCCACGTCGTAATGTCTCTGCATATAATCAGAATCGAGTCAACGCATGCGATGAGTCTACTAACCTCCTTTGCTCGCCCACAATCAACGACGTAGCGGATGCCAGGGATTGTTAACGAGGTCTCTGCTACGTTTGTCGAGACCACGACCAGACGACTTCCGGGCGGCGGCTGTTGAAACACCCGCATTTGCTTCTCGCTGGGCAATAGGGAATACAAGGGAACGACATGCATAGGTACTACGTCAAAGGGTTGGGAACCCATAGCAGGGTCAACGGAGTAAAAATACATACCATCCGAATCATCGTCGAGTCCAAGCTCTTCGTCCAATTGATTCTCATCGTCACTGTCCAGGGCTTCAGAGTCTTCCTCCCTGGAAAGGCTTTCATCAACACCAAAAGTCGGGTCATTTTGCCCAGTTGTGTCGAGGTCGATTTCTTCAACTTCGACATCAGCTAGGCGACCGTGAGGGGTGGACTTAACTGAGAACGTAAAGTGCACGATACCTTGAGACGCCAATACCGCACCGATCTGCGCTCCAGAGCTATCCGGGTCTCCTTGCGGTGCTCTTGACCACGATTGAGACATGTTTTTCCTTCGTTTCTTCTCATTGATAGCTTGATGGCCGAATTTTGACTCTAGCCTCTTGCACACTCCGGTAATCTCGTTTTGACCAGTTAAAAATATCAGAATTCCACCTGGAGGTAGGCGGGTGTGAATTTTGACAGTCTTTTTAACAGCTTGAGCGACGTAGTCCGGATGGGTGCGACGGCTAAAATGGATCGTCACTGGGTGTTGACGAGCAGCGACGTTAATGACGGGCGGAGGGGAGGCGAACAATGTCTTATTTTCTGCAAAATCACTAACGCGAAGGGTCGCGGACATGATAATGAGTCGTAGAGGCTAGCAAAAGCAATGAGACGTCTTCGAGAAGGAAGCGTTTGGGACCCACTTTAATGCCATCTTTTCCTTCATTCCACATGTCTTCTCGAAGTTTGATGACGCGACTAAGAACACCAATGAGAATGTCTGTATTGATACTTCTTTCATGCGCTTCGTCGATGATGATGACGGAGTATTTTGTCAACAAAAAATCTGTGGTCAACTCTCTTAGCAAAACACCATCGGTCATAAACTTGATAGATGTTTCGGGAGAGACGGTCGCATCGTAACGTATTTGGTAGGACACGCGGGACGAAGTTAATGAGAGCTCGTGAGCAACACGAGCAGCCATTGACATAGCAGCAACTCGTCGAGGTTGGGTTATTCCAATCAGGCCAGGATTATCTGAGCAGTTTGCGTCAGACACTCTCATAGAGAGAGAGAAGCAGTCCTACCACTTCCAGGGGTTCCGAAACCCGCTTCATAGAGGAATTGAGGGACCTGGGTGGTTTTTCCACTGCCCGTTTCCCCACAAATAATGACGACAGGGTTCAGCAGAATCGCCTCCATGATTGGCTGTTCTTCTGTGACAATAGGGAGGAGAATCCTTGCCTCCTCGACATCCGCAGGTCGTTTGACCCCGACGTCTTTGGAGTAAGTATCTGGACCGCTTTTCTTCCCGGAGTTCAGCAGGTGTTTCGAAAATGATGTTGACGGTAGCTGAAACTCCTCTCCCAGAGGTCCGTGCTTAATTCCATCGTCATCGACCTTCCGCTTTTTTCGAGGAGGTTGACGAGGTTCTTCAACGACGGATGTTTCGTCTGCAGGTTTTGCAAAAGCATAACCCTTCGCAACGCTGAGTTGTTTAAGGGCCCAGTCCTTGAATCCAAGAGATTTCTTCTTGGCAGGGAATGGGGAGTCCGAATCAGCTTTGAAATCGTCGCTTTGCATTTCGCCATCTTCATTATCTTCAGAACCCGAATCCAGTGAAGACCCTTGCTCCTCCTCTGCTAGATCGTTCTCAGAATCCGAGCTGTCGAATGACGTATCGGAATCGGGCTGCATTTCCACTGGAACCTTTTTGCCCCAGCCTCGCTGAGTCTACAGAGAGTAGCTCCAGTAAAAGAAGAGTAGCATGCAAGGTGATGCGTACCTGTATCCCTTTGGACCTTGGTCGAACTTTAGGCGCAACTGCGCTTCCATCTGGATTTCTCTGCAACGCACTGCCTGCTGTCGCAGCACTTTTCGCCGGCGTCAGAGATGAGGACTCGTCAACGACAACCGATGTTTCCAGAGGCAAATCGTGTGGAGCGGCATCGACATTGTGCTGGTCTGGGATTTCTTCGCCTTCATCCGGCGAAAATTCCTCTTCTTCGTCGGCCACCTGAACATCGAAGACGTCTTGATGTCGTTTTCGCTTGCCAGTTTGTCCAAGGAGGGATTTTTTCACAAAGCTGTCTTCAGCCTTTTCTTGGAGCTCTTTGTGCGTCAACGCCTTTCCGGTTCCAAGAGTGGATGAGGACTGAAGTAGTGATGAAGATAGAGAGGCCTGCGTCTTACTTAGAACTGTTGAGCAGACGCCTCAGAGAAAGTAGTAAACATACGCAAGTTTCTCGAAAACGAGGACTCTTTCCTCCTTCTTCAGCTTCTTATCCTGTAAACCACGAATGAGTATCTTCAATACACCATGTATTCGGCCGCGACTAACGATGTACTTCTCGAGTCTTTTCTTCTTCTTGGTGTTCCATTTCGACTCGCTTTGTGCGGCGAGCTAAAGGTGCAGGGTCTACTTAGATCATGTACTCGAGGGATAATTGGCAAATATACCTCTTGTAAAAGCTTTTCCCTCCGATCATCATCCTTCTCCTCTTTGCTCTTCGGGGGAAGGACGTCGGCATTTGAGTTGGATCGAGGTTCTTCTGCTTTAGCTGCCTTGTTCTTCGCCTTGCCTTTCTTTCTTGATCCCACTGAGGATTGCCGTGCCTTCGCATTGAACGCTGCGTGAACAGAAGGTCCAGCCATAGCAGAGAGAAAACGGGCGTTCTCTCGAGGGATAAGTGTGAGGTGAATTCCGGCCCGTATAGCCGCTCGTCAATTTTGCGATGACTTCAGCGCCAAGAGCACTACCTGTTACTTGGCAATTCTGCATATACTTTTCGCATCTCGAAGGATGAATGGACACCGTCAGTAGAGATACACATTTTGAACTCAGCACATCCTCGTGAAAAATACAAATGGGTAAAGATACGTGAAAAGGATACAAAACAGTCCTCAAATTTAAGAATAAATAATTGGCATACGTCCTCATCGTTCTTGTTTCTGAGCACCGCTCGAACTTGGGCCAGGGGTCTGCCCTCTGACGAAGGATCTACCTCTGACTTCAATCTCCGAGTCAGGAGCATCCGAGGAATACTCCTCCTCCTCTTTCGCTTTTCCCTTCCCTTTCCTCTTCGTCGACTTTGGTGGCCGCTCGTTCTCTCCTGGTGCATTCTTCAGACTACTTTTCGAGGGACGGTTACCAAGAAGACTCGAAGAGACATCCACGGGACTTTGAACTTCGTCTTCAACCTTGAACGACACACGCCTGCCGCGAGATCGACTCCTCTTCACCAAAGATTTCCGTCGCCCACTACATGATGGCTCTGGAGATTCGGATCCGGACGATTCGGAATCAGGTGGCAAAGTCGCATGGGAGAAATTAGGATCGTAAACGTAGGGGTACGGGTGAGGGTGGTGTGTAGGAGTCATGTATGCAATGCTGGAGGCACGTTTGCTTTTCCGACGAGATGGCGTATGTGGAATAGAACCATCGCCAGAATGAGGTGGAGGCCACGGCGAGCCAACTAAAGCGGATAATTGTTGCATCGCCTGCGTTATGATAAACTGTGCACGAGGATCTGGGATTGGGGCATATGGCGGATGTACTGGGTGAAGCGGAGTGCCATAAACGCCAGGGGGGTATGGATAGTGAGGCACCGCAGAGCCGCGGGATCTGGAGTTGGAACGCCTGCGATGTCGACGTTTCTTCTCTGTAAAACTGCTTTCCGAGCCGCTTTCTGAACTTGAGCCCGATTGTGATTCTTGATTGGAATGCCGCTTTCGGGATGACGATCGCTTCGCGGGCACTGATTCTTTAGATCTGACATCTGCGGGATATGAGTTAAAGCTGAGAGAAAACAGCAAAGACACACCTTCGACGGCTGAACGCGAACTCGAGGCTTGATTGTGAGTGTCGCGTGGCTGCAAACGTCTGTCTTTGGGCTGCTCGCTCGCTACTGGTCTTGTTGGAGATCCCATTTGCGGGCCCGATAGAGTTCGTTTCCGTTTTCTTATAATGGATGAATCCGTCTCTTTCGAGCCCGTGGTCTTTTGGCCTCTACTGGGCGTGGAGGCAGAGGCAGAAACGAAACTGTCGTCATCGGCATGACGAATCGAATGCTCATGAGACAGTGACAAGGATGGGAGATTGACAGGATCATCACTATCGTCATTTGCAGATGTATGTCGGGCTTTTCGTGACTTGGTGTCGTGTTTGTCATGCAAAGGCGGGTCTTTCGAGGAACTTCGCTGAGATTTGGAGCTACTCTGCGACTGCGTTTTTGGATGACCTCTTTTCTTGGGTGACGCGGACGCGTTGACTGACTCATCACACTCGCTGTCCTCGTTTCCGGAACCCGCTTCGTCGACAGGCGGTTTGGATAGTTTTGACGCCGATATCGTCTTTGACGGATTGCTAACTTTTCTCGGAGTCAAGAGGATGAACGCTTTTTGTTTTCTGGGATGTTCCGTAGGTTCTTGCAACGTGCTTGATTCTTCTTGACTCTCAGAAAATGAAAAGGAGGTTTTCAAAGGTGAAGAACGAGTGGGCATCCCTTTGGAGAGCTGCGTCAGATCCAACTTGCGTAGAGGTGATTCGAAAGCGCCTTTCCGAACTTGCAATGCTGGGAGTTGAGTTGCCGGCCGCGCAACACCACTGCCACGTTGATATTTTGTTGGTGAGGATAACTGTTGAGGAGTTCGAGACGTTGTGCGAGAGGTTGACGCTGGAGGAGAGTCTAACGACAAGTCTATGAACCTTTCCTCGGATGGAGGAGCGGAAAGACTTGTAGAAGATTGAGACCTCGGAGGGGTTTGCAGTTGCTGTGGAACCTTCCGTGGCGTTAAATGAGTGTGATGAAGTTGGATGTTTTTCTTTGGCATCGGAGTATTCGTCGTCGATGTCTTGGGACTACGTCCTATCCGAATAATTGGAGGTTCGATGATCTCGATATCACTGTCTCCACTGTCTGTCTCTTCCTTCGACCCAGGATGAACAGCACTGCCTTCCCCAATATCCCAGTTGTCCAATTCGTCCTCGGAAAATCCGACGAGAGCGGCTCCATGGTCTGAGAGTTCTGCTGGATTCTCCTCTTCTTCACCTCCTGCGTCGTCATTCTCTGCTTCATCCCGCATCTCCGGGGCGCAGCTAGTTTCCTCTTCGTCCTCCAGTTCCTTAGTCAAGCCCTCTTCTTCCGTTTCAGCATCCACCTCGAGCCTTGTCAAAGAATACGTTTCCTCGTCCTCATCAACATCACTGCCACAAATCTCCTTTCGCTGCCTCTCAGCAGCCAGAAATTGGCGCAAATCTTCGGCATCCGCAGGATTGAGAGGTGTGACCGGTGGCACGGCTATTCCCCCTGCTTTCAGCTCTGAATCATCTTGATCGTCGACGTCGTAGGGCTCCGAGGAAGTCTCAGCGAATGCATCCAGTTCATCAAGGTCGTATTCATCATCGTCCTCATCTTCCAGCTCACTATCCTCATCACCTGCACCGGAAGCCGTTGCAAAATCTCCGAAATCGTATTTGCGGGAATTTCGAAGGACACCATTATCCCTCGTGATTTCGCCAGTATGAATGTCCACAATGTCGTCCTCGTCGAGCCTGCGGGTGTAGCGTTCTGCGAGACTGGCCCAGACATCGAGTAGACGGAGTTTCGACGCTTCTCGTTCCTTATCTATGTCAATTGGAGTCTGTGGTCGCGAACTGGAGTGTGAGGGTATGTCTGGGAACGTTCGTCGTGGTGTTGAAAGCAGTCGTTGCCGTTTTGCAGGTGGAACGCTATCAGGCATGCGAGGCGGATGAGAGACGTGTCTAGAGCCATCAACGGGTGGCGGAGACGCGGATGGAGTGATCAAGGGAGGTCTAGCAGGAAACTTCAGAGCAGGGGGGTCCATGGCCATGATAGTCGAGATGCCTATGCTTTCAAGAGTGCAAGCACGTCGTGGGCATCGTTCCACACGCGACAAACACACGTGACTGGACGCGTTGCTCCATATTTGGCCACAGCTGTTGCTAAAAATAGCTCGAGTCCTCTTACAATCTCACCACAACGATCGAAATCGTCTCCAAGTGCAACCGTCCTGGTGCAACCACGAATTGCCTCGTTCATTTCCGCCTCAGTAACACTTACGCTAATATGACATCGATGCTCATCGATGTCGTGACAACTATCGGGTTCTTGGGCATTTTATTCCTTATCGTTCCACCTAGCTTCAAATAGTGGTTAACGTTGCTCTATCAGGACAAGATGTCCGAGGGTTTGCGTGGACTTGTATTCACTCCCAAGGAAGTCTATTTTCATGCGAGAGCGCATGGCTTCCAGATAAGCGCCACACAAGTCGCCCGTTAAAAGGGGACCTTGGGTCCAAGGGATGCAGCAGAATTCCTAGTCGCCATGGCCCTTAGTGCACTGATCACCCATCTCGTCCTGCTCCTACTTTCTACCACAACTTTACTGCCTGTATTCGCGTCAAAGAATCCCAAGCGTGGCATTGCTTTCGCTGATCCAAGCAATCCCGTCGATATCAAGAACGCCAACACGAGTAGCAGCGTCATATCCTGGCAGTACAACTGGGCCTCGTCACCTCCCGACTATCTAGCGAAGTCCGGAATCCCCTACATACCCATGCAATGGGGTACCAGTGGTATCGGGGACTTTGTCAACAACGTCAAGAAACAAGGCGCGAAGACCATATTGGTACGTTTTCATGACCGAGATTTTAATGCATCTAGTTGCGCTCAGCTTGCACCATTAAATATACAGGGATTCAACGAACCAGACCTCTCGAGTCAATCAAACATAAATGCAAACAACGCTGCTGTCCTCTGGAAGCAATACATCAACCCTCTTTCAGCATCGGGTGTTCGTCTAGGCGCTCCTGCAGTTACCAGTGGCCCCGAAGGTCGCGTTTGGCTCACGGCATTTTTGAACGCTTGTTCTGGCTGCAAGATCGACTTTATCCCGCTTCACTGGTCTGTACTTCCGCGTTTACCCAACAAGGTCTTTGACGTGTTATTGACTTGATGCTCCTTCGTAGGTATGGAACGGGAACCGCAAATTTCTACGACTATCTCTCGCAAATGCATACCGAGTTCCCTAACTATCCCTTGTGGGTGACTGAGTATGCCTCGACGTCTTCCAACCCGTCTGGTGCGTCACCCGCACTCAAAAGGCTACCGATTTGACGAATTGACTTCGTTCCTTCGCTGGTTCCACTGTTTCCAGAAGTGAAGGATTTTCTCTCCGCCACTACAAAGTACATGGACTCTCTGAACTATGTGGAGCGATACTCCTGGTTTGCTTACGAAGTAAGTTAAAGCTTGCTAATACAACTACATCCTTGAGCTAACGACTCATCGTCTAGCGGCCACAAAACGGGTTCTCCTGGAGTCAGTGTTTCCATTCCCTTACAAGGCATCCAGTCCAATACCTAATGCATAATGCCCTATTCATAGACCTTCTCGACTCGCAGGGCAATCTCGGCGACCTCGGAAAGCTATACGTGAATGCTTGAACTACCTTAAGTTCATTTAATGGTTCATGTCAACTTTCAAGTCCTATCCTTCATTCAGGCAGGTTGAGCAGGTCTCCCTCCTCGTCTGACAGCAACGATCATATCCAACGCATGACGATGTTTAACAGCCATCATTCCTGTTTTTTAGACACATCAATAGACATTTTCTAGACAAATTCTACAAGCCACAAGCAAACGTACCGCGATATGTGTTGTCCAGAGCCAAAATCATGTGTCGGTTATTTTCGTGATTGACCTGGATCAGCCTGCGCAATAATCCTGCTCATTAGACGTCAATTGGATGGCAAAGGGAAGGAGTTGCTTTGCGTACCTCCAAAGGTCTCCTCTTCAGGAACGGGCCTCAACCTGGTCGGCTCTTCCGGAATTGGCAAAGGCGGGAGCTCTCTCTCTGGCTCATCGACATAACTCAGCACAGACGACTCCCTAGACTCAGATGCCTCCTCTACACGAGCACGGCGACTCTCATCCCTCAGCCTTTCCTCGCTTTCTCTCGTGCCTAGCGAGTCCCTAGGCCGGCGCTCTCTCTGCCTTCCCCGGCGACCCCAAAAACGTCGTCGCGACAAGCGTGCTGACATCCAGCCCCCTCCTCCGCCATCACAGCAGCAGCAGCAGCAGACACCTCACTTCCAACAACAGCAAATTCCGCCGCAGTTCCCTCCCCCTCCAGCCTCGACCCCTTCAATGCAAGAGCGCCCAAAAAGGAGCGCCGCAAGAGGCCCAACAACAATGGTGGAAAGCGAAAGGACGACAGTGACCGCAGCTCTTCGAGTATGCACAACACCTTCAAGCCCATGCATCGCTATTCGAAAGGCCCTGCGTCACCAGAGAACAGCTCAAACTCGGGTTCTTCTCGATCGATTCAACCATCCCCAACGAGCGCGACGCCTCGCCCTCCTTCGAGGGTCGTCGATGAGGATTATGACGAAGGGGTCGCTGATGCGTTGATGGGTCTCGCGAGCTATCGTGCTCCGGAAAACTCGCAATCGTCGGACCCGCCTTCTCGTTCGCCTGGGCACGGCCGTCACACCATTCCTTCTCCTCGACCTCAAGCCTCGCATCGTAACTCCATCTCCTCCAACCATGCGTCGCCCCCTGCACAGACTGCTCCTCTTAAACGAGCATTGAGTCCTGGCCCTGACGATGCGGACAACAACAAACGCTCGAGGATGGACTTGATGAAGAGGCGGATCTCGTCGCCTTCTGGTGGTCGTCGCACCCCCGTGCCTTCTACGCGCCCTTCACCTATTCCTTTCCGCACCCAGCCCGCGTCCCAGCCCCGCATCGCATTCGCCTGAAGCTCGCGATCAATTCCCTCCTAGCCCGAGCCTACCTGCAGTCCTCCCTCCCCACCCTCGTCCGATTGGTGTGGCCACGCTCAGTCGCACGCTAGCGGTTCCTCCAACGCGATCGCCCTTCCTCCGATTGCAACGCTCTCTCCATCGTCGTCCGCTCCATCGCCAGCAAACCACAACGAGAGAGATGACAAGATGCACGTCGACAATCGGTCGATCTCTCCGCCATCGCGGGGCAAACTTTCGGAGGTGGTTCATGGATCGTCGAGGTCGCCTACTGCGAAGCAATTGTCACCGCCGTCGGAAAAGAAGGAAGCCTCTGCATGATTTTTTTTTGCTTTTTGCTGCCGCATATTATGACCGTTATGATCTTTCTTCGCATCCATCATCTACCTTTTCTATTATCCACTCATCTGCACTAGAATAAATACCAAACTTGTATGGGTTTCGTTGTACATATCGTATGCACAATACAATACACTCTTGATATGCAACTGCATACATACTTTGATATGTTAGGAGTTCGGAGTGCGACCATGGGAAAGAAAGTTTCAGGGAGAGATAGCGAAGCACTTCGCAGAGACTTGCACTTGATCATGTGGATTCGAGGTACCGCTTCTCGAAGATGTTGCCTTTTGTCTGGAATATCGAATCCCGTTCATATTGGGGTTAGAAGGACGTTCCTGGAAGGTCGACGTGGTATCAAAACAGCCGAAAAGCCACCCTTCCAAGTTCTGTTAACGCCTTCCGTCTTCTATGAAAATCGCGCTCCCCGAAGACAGGCAGTTTTAGCCGCTCAATTGGCAATGTGGCAACTACGCCCACGAGTGATTCATGAAAGAAGTACCGCTGAACATAGGACAGAAAACGACTCTGGTTCAGCTGTCATCGACGAGAAGGGCAGGCTTGCCGGCTTACTCACGGGCGGCAGATTGAACAGAGTAAACAGACGGACATACAATGGAGCTCGCAAAAACGCTGTACTCAGGAGACACCGCCGAGCCAGCGATCAACGTGATGGACGCCAAAGACTACCAGCAGCCTACAACGCTTGACGGAGAGCCCAAAATTCGACCTCCTTCATAGCTCCTTTTTCCACCCAAAGATGCCTTTGCAGTACGTGTAATGGTGTGTCCTTACAAGCTCCAAAATTCGGTGAAGATTGGTAGTGGCGGTGGCAAGATTCTGCTTGCATTAAACTTCCCACCCCTGTTTCATCTTTCATCTCTCGACCGTCGACTTCCATCCCCGTAGTACGCGTTCTTTGGGCGTGCTTCTTACCCTCACTCAATCATCATCATTCAGGACGTCGGGGTCGTCTATCTTCTTCGATCTCCTTTGACCCTCTACCGCGTATCCTTTTATCACTCTTCCTACCTTTGCTCACGTACCTTCATCAAAGGTGTTGCAACAAATTCGTTAAGGACTATAGGGCACCTCTTCCTTTCTCGAGCGTCGACGCCCTGGAGTGGTACATGCAGCAAGTGCGTCCGTGCTTTTGTTTTCTCGAGCATCCAGCTACCTCGAATTCGGGGTCAGCCCAAGTATAGGGTTGCTGAAGTAGTTTGAATCTTGCAAAGATAGAAAAATAATTGTAATCTCCAGCTTGTGCGTGGTGTCGCCTGGCCTCAGAGAGAGGCAGCGGGTCAGAGAACCCGGTTTGACTCTGTTGTATATCCGAATTTCGAAAACAAAAATAGACTCGGGCGAGGCAGGGAAGGATGTGACAGGTCGACGAAAGTAGACTCATCGTTGCATTGTCGTGGTGCCCAGAAGTTGAGAGATAAGACCATAGACGAGAGAATAGAAGACAGGAACATTGGTTTGTCCGCGCCACTGGGTCAGCAGCTTAGATCGTCCAGAGGTTCTGAGATTCTCAGGTTTGACGGATTTATTACATAGCTTCTGTGAACCTTGCCTGTGGTTCGCGTAGACTTGGGCTTGGTAGTTCTGGATCTTTTTGTTTAATGCTCGAGAGGCGGTGAAGTACAAGCGAACCTGGAAGCCCCAACTTGCTTCGATTGGGTGACATTGAAGTTCTGTCAGATTGGTGTAAACGAACCGGCCAACATATGGAGGGCATGTTTACCCGAGGGCGTGGAGTCAGTGGTGGACCCACCTCAGATTATCAGGTTGAACCCTGAGACCACGTAGCGAGCAACTATGTCCTGGGGATGACGCGTTCAAACACGGTCGACAGGTGCCAGGGATGTTCGTTCCAGATATATCACGCACGAGGCTTAAAACAGGCCCTTCATTGAGATGGGAGTCGAAGGCAGGGCACGGTCAAACAGGGCTTTGGTGTGAATGTGAACAGGAAGGAAAGCAAAGAAGCGAGGAACCTTGAGGGAACTTTTAGAAATGACGGCGGCCGCGATAGGCCCGCCAGATTCGTGGGCAGGGCCTGCTTCATGTTCGCGGGGTCGATGAGGGTGGATTCGAATTCGAGGAAGAGTGGCTCGGTTAGGCCGCGAGGAAGTTGGGAGCTATCGTAACCTGAGTCGGAACGCGGGGTTTCGGAACGGTGTCTCGAGAGGGACGTGGAGTAAATGGGGCTCTTCGCGGGATGCCGGGCAGGGCAGAATATCAGGACTAATGCGGAGAGGGCTGGATATCCAACGGGAGACGGAGGTGGAGGGTACGAGAATAGGCGTGTGTTCGTTGTCCTGCCCCCGGTGACTTGTGTTCTCGCCGTGGGGCCGTGAAAGGATCGCGGTGCATTAATAGCTCGTGCGCGTGAGCTTTGAGTGCGTTGAGTTATATTGAATCCAGATAGTGAAATGGGCAGCACAAGGGCAGCGTATACTTGTTGGTCGAGATTGGCACACCGGGTCCAGGTGATCGTTGTGCGTGGCTGTAGAGCCCCGGAGGAGGCCCACGCGTTTATCTGCAGACGAGGACCGTTAGGCAGAGCGGCAATTGAGGAAACGAGTGAGAACCTTGAAAGGGGGAGGTGACGGTGCCCCTGGCCTCGTACTGGATTTGCAGTTGGAAATTAATAGCTGGAAGTATTAATTGGCAGGCAGTGCACAGAGTGAGCGACGGTCAGTGGCGACCTTTTCCTAAGTTTCATGACAGAGAATGAAGATAAGCGTAACGGAGATCCAATTTTCCAAATTGCAAGTCCCTTGAAGCACGTTGAAGGGTTGTCACCAATTTCCCATTCAGGAGAAATTTCCCGGTAGGTTGTCGCAAGAGCGTAAGTTGCCCACGGGACGCGCAGTTGAGGTTCTAGAATGAATCTCCGAATGGCGATTGGAAGAAGATGGTGTGAGTGTGAGCAGTATGTGAGGGCCGGACCGCGTACCCGTTACAGGCGGGATCTTTTGATTGGACAAACAAAGCGACCCTTCGGGGTACCAAGTCGATGATTGGTGGTGATCCCCTTGTCCTCGTCGTCTTCGATAGCACTGTCGCCCAACCCTTTTTCTTCGTAGCGTACTATTCTTGGCGTCCATGACATGAGCTCAGCAGCCGGCACATCCCTTCCTGACAGTGCTTCATTCCATCCCGTATTGCATGATGAACACAAGGCGCCACTGGTGAACAGTAACAACAACACGCTTCCTCATTCCGACCCTCATCCACCAACACCACCGTCTGTTGAAGTGCTTCCGACCGTGCTGCCTCCACCTCCCACAACGGTTGACTACGCTTCCCGGGATACTGGTGCACCTATGGGTCTTTCTGCGGACTCGGATACGCGAAATACTACAACGGTGCAACAGCACGATGTTGATGCCAGTGTGACGGTGGAAGGGGACTTTGCGTCGAATACGATGGCGGAGGAGACGCTGGTTGAGGGAGACCCGCAGGAGGAGCTGGCGCGGAAGATAGCACATGTGAAGGGCCCGTCGTCGAGCAGCTTTGACTTGCCTCCTAGGGAAAATCAGCTAGAACAAGCCTTGGGGGCACCACCTCCAGCACAGCATGGATCAGCAGAAGGCGAATCGACCACGACCACGACGACAACAGCTACCGCAACGCACTGGAATCCAATGCATCCTCTTGGCCAGGAGACGACAGAAAAGGAGGACGACCATATCTACCACGACAAAGACAAGACAGTCATCGTCGAGGAGGACGAGGACGATATCGTAGACTCGAAAGGCCGACTTATGTTCCCTGACGAGACGAAGGAGACGACACATACTCCTGGTGGGATATTGCGGCCCTCACCTGCCGCGTCACGTCGCGCCTCTCATCTACGGCTAGACCTGAAGCCGCCGTCTCCTCAGCCATGGGACCATATCGACCCGCCACTAGATAATAACCTCAAGTCGATTGCGGGGTATTACTCGCCAGGAACGACGAAGTTCAGGACCCTACAGAGTGCTGGGTTAGTTTCTATTCAATCCTTCTGGTTCGTTGTTCACTGCTGACCTCTGCTTTTGACATTCAACAGCCCTCGCCCTTTGATACCCAAGTCTTCATATTATTTTGGGCCACCACCACCCGACTCGGCGTATGGTACTGCACCAACAGGCCAGATTGGCGTGCACCATCCACGCGAGATCCTGCGTGTGGAGAGAGACTACACTGGCGGAGAACTCATACAGTTCGCCCCAATATACCCGTTAGAACTGGAGAACCGAGTACGTGTTCCGCTTCTTCGTCCATGAGGTGTTTCGTAAATTCATGCCTTGTATAGATAACACCCACCCAATTCCTTGAATCCATTAATGCGATCAACGAAATCCTCATTTCGGCTCACAGTCTTCGACATTCGTTCCTTGACAACGTGTTGGCGGTGTTCAGCCTGCAATTGTCGACGCTCTTCAAAAAGCCTCATTGGGAAAAGGCAAGTCCGCTTCTCCGCTTCGGAATGTCGGGCGTCGGAGCTAATTTCAATGTTGATTCCCCATTCCCTGTCGATCGCGTTTCGTTCTTGCGCTGATCACCTGGCGTTTTGTTTTTCTGCGGCTCCTTTGTTTATGGTAGGAGCTGGAACGACTTCGGCGACTGATTGACGATCTCAATGCCGAGATGTACAATCCTGTTGGGCTCAATATCTTGTGGCCACGCAACGTGGCCTTCCTATACGTATGTCCCCTTCCTCGATCAGGTGTTTTTGGGTGTTCTTGTCTGATCGGCAACGTGGTTTTTCCACTTGTGTTTCTTGCTCTGGCCTTTTGCTTCTCCTCGCCGTCTGCGACGTTCCTGAAATACATTTCCCGCCTATGCATACAGTTGGAGATCGAGTACTACGTCAGTGTTTCTTTCATTTCATTTGACTTTGTGCGATTTTGACGTCGACCATTCCGTTTTTGCCTTTTTCATTTGCAGTGACGGGCGGCAACTCATCTCGTTGAATTGGGTCTGGGTTGAAATTCTATGGAGACTCGGAATTGCTCTCGATGAGCTGATCGATCATCTTAGTGTGGTTCCTTGTCTTGGAATTGCTTCGCCATGCGTTCTGTTTCTGAGGGAAGACTACCTCCCTCTCGATACCATTGGTGCAGGGTTTAGAGCCTTCACCCATGTGGCTTGCTGGGGTATTTTGTGCATATTGAGCGCCTGCTGCGTCTACCATATTCATCGCTTATAATCAGGTTCGAATTTCTCCTTCAGCGTATGTACACGAGTAATAATTTGACGAATACGGCACAAAACGTACATGGTGATTGGAATCGTACACGTTGAACTTGGATGGCTGTGCAATTGAATGAGAGGATGAAGCCTAGATGCGAAGGTGGATTGTCAACTGAGTGGGAGAAGAATGCTGCGGCGCTAGCAAAGTCTATCATTCCAGAAGAGGGACAACAGGAACAAAGTTGGAGGTCGTAAGGAGAGGAGGACAGGAGGACCCCCGAAAGCCCAGCCATAGGTATGAGAAACAATCCGGATCAAAATGCAATTTTTGAGCTTGAGGTATGTGAAAAGTCCGGATCAAAGGAGAAAATTTTGGTATGAGGTATGTGCCAGAATCCGCACCAGAGGTGCACCGAACTTGGAGGTCTGAGCCGCGATCCGGATCAGATTTTGGGTCTGGGCCTGGGGGTCTGAGCAGGGGGAGACCATAGATTACCCTCTTTGGGAGAATAATAATGTGCTTTGTTGCGAAAATTTGAGTGATATCACCAAGGAATGTCAGTGCGGCGAACTCCCACACCTGAGCACACCTGCCAGCATTGTTGTTTCTGACGTCTTCTCGGGCCTAATTATGGCAAACATCCTCGGCTTCTGCGGCAGCGTCTCTGATTGAGACAGTACGTATCCCGAACATCCTCCAGCAGAACTAATTGCCTATCTCTACGCCAATTACGACAAATAAATCCGTCCAACTTTTCCAGCACATGTATCGCAATCAATTTTGAGTCAAGGGCGAACCGCCACGGCTGCGCCTGTCATCTCTTGCCTATTTTGCACTTCTACCCATCTTGTGCTTCTTGTGCTCACTCACAAGCTCACCTCGATGCTCGGAACAAAGCAGCTCTCATCCGCAGAATTTAGAAAACAGCTCGGGACAAGGGGAAGACGATTCTGGTGACGAAAATTAGTCTACAATATAGCTAGTGTGTCCTTTCTGCGAAAAACGGCCGTTTTTCGCAGAAATTTTCGAAAAAATCGTCTTTTTTTCTAAGGTCTGTGGCCGTATCCCGGATCAAACCTGACAAAATTGGAGGTCTGAGACGGGATCCGGATCACCATGACCACATTGGCTCCCGGATCAAAGTCACCTTTTTGAACACATACCTCTGAGGGGGCTTTCGGGGGTCCTAGGACAGGCCAGTCGTCGAGGGCACCAGGTGGAT
>JANKHO010000220.1:0-31766 GCA_027627235.1 Agrocybe chaxingu | reverse complement strand
GACAGCACCCCAGATGACGGAGGCGGTGGCGAAGGTGGTCGAGCCGGGGCAGCGGAAACCAGACTTCTGGCCGGGTGTGCAGATATCCTCGATGTTTGTGAGCATGAAGTCCTGGACAAGCGTAACCCAGACGCAGGCGATGCATGCGGCGACGACCTGGACGGAGAACATGATGCGGGGCGGAACCTTCATGTAGTGGCCGAGCTTCAAGTCACCTGCAAAGTTGATGGCCTGGTTCGCGGTGATGAAGGCGATCGTCTTGAAGATGACATTGGCGATGGGGCGTCCTGGGAGCATATAGCCAACGATCAGCTCGTGCATCACCTGTGTGGGCACTTGCTGGTTGGTAATAGCTTGGAGCATGGCGAGAGGGACGGTAAGAATGGCGGCGAGGACGATACCGACGACGGCGGCCCAAATGGGGAGTTGGGTCGGGGTAAGCTCGATAGCTGTGCAGAGGAAGGCAAAGGCGATAACACCAACAATGCCGTACCACCACATGGGAACTTCGGGATAGTACTGCATGAGGCGAGAGTGGATGTCGCGCTCGTCCTTCAAGGTGTTACGGAATCGGCGGACGATATCCTTGCGGAACCACACTAAGACGCGAGATGAGCACCAGAACGTAACTAGGCAGTCGGACGGCACTTACGGAAAGTGTGCACGAAGACAGCAGGGAAAGCGGCGAAGGCAATACCGTATGCCAACGCGAGCGTAACCGACATGAAAACAGGAGAATAGGCCGCATACTTCTCGGGGTCAAAGATGCCGTCGGTTACAATTTGCTTGGCCTGGTAGGGCATGCCAGTGTTGTCCCAGGAGATGTAGGCGGAGATAGGGAAGTATGCGGAATTCCAGACATTCGTGACTAGGATGATAGATCAATTTGTGAGACACGATGAAGAAATAGAAGACATACAGTAAAGAATGGGGGCGACGATCCAAAACATGATAACGAAAGCGACACCTGTGTTCATTTGAGACCACCACTGGAAGCAGAAAGGTCAACAAGGCAGAACGAATACGAAAAGGTCCAAGAGACGTACAGGTGTGACGAGAGGACTGCCAATGAAAGCAATCATGCTCCAGTCGAAAGTGAGGATGCTCATTCCGAGGCCGGTGTTGGTACCGAACAGCGCGTTCACGACGATGTTGGTGGGCACGATCCAGCACACCCAGTTGAACATGCTCAATCCGGTGAAGAGGAATCCTGGGACCCAGTACCACACAAAGCTGATGGCCATGGCGATGCAGAAGAAGCGCTCGCGAGACATATGCCTCCTCTCAGGGCTGACGTACGAGTGCTTGTGGAGAGTGTTGAACAAGGCCGAGTTGACCAAGGCACCGGGCCAGATCATGCTGGACGGCCAAACGACGAACTGCCGGAGGAAACCACCGAAGGAGAACCCGATGATCTGCGAGCCGAGCGCAAGGAGCATCTGGTAGCTCATGGGTGCGGTTTGGCCGTAGAAAATGCGTTGAGTGAGAACGACCTCGGTCGAGTAGGCGCCTCCGACGACAACATTGGCCATGACGGTGATGCAGACATGCTCCTTGATGGAGAACGGGCCCGGGTTGAGTGACCAGACGTATCCGAAGGTATTGAACTTGGTGGTGGGGAGGACGCGGGCGAGGCCTCGACCGAGAGGGAGAGAGACAAGCTGGGCAACGATACCAGTGATGAAGACGGAGGGGTCTGGAGAATTCAGATTAGTTAAAGAACTGTAAAGGCATAAACAAGCAACTCACAGCGCAGTGCGAAGATCTGGTTGAATCCTGAGACTAGGAGGACGAAGATAATTCCTAAGAACCACATGCGGAAAGTGTTGACTGGCATCAACGGATCATCGACGCTGGTGACCGCCGCTCGCACTTCGGGGTACGGAGACTCGCTGAGGCGGGAATGAGCAAAGGAAAGAGATAAAAGAACCAGAGATACGCACTCGTCGAAATCAATTGCCGTCGAGTTTCTAGACTCTGCTCTCGAGGTGGAGTACCGATCCGACTCAAACTGGGACTCCGCATCGACATCGGAGTGAGTGTAGGTGCCTTTCTTGCTCTTCTTCTCTACGGAGGTGAATGAAGGCGGACGAGCTCTCAAATCGTAGTTGGGATCGTTCAAGTGCTCCATCATGAAATCGACATCCTCCGGAACGTCGGGGACATTGCGAGCACGGATGTTCGACAGGTGAACATGTTCTGTAGAGGACGTGTAAGGCCTAGCCTCATCCATGGCAGCCATCGGTGTCGTGTCGGAGAGGGAAGGATTGGAGGAGGAGGGGGAGTGGGGTACCGCAAGGGGGGAAAGGCGGGATACGGAATCAGCTCAGGATTTGGATCCTTATGAGGAGCGCCATTCGGGGACCCATGAGGAAAAGCATAAGATTACATTGCACGGCCAACCTGATCGATTCCAAGTCCAGAGGATGGAAGCCAGGACCAAGATTCCCCGAAACAATTAGACAATAGAGGCCAATGATAAGTGAGAACACCGTGAGCGCATCGAGTCAGATGCGCACTCAGGGTCGAAGAACCTCAATTCCCATGGGCCCATACGCGCTTCTCTTCCCTTGGAGGTCCATCCACCGACATGTTCCGGACGCGTTGCTGTCTTTCACTCGCTCTCTGAGGTGTAAACAGGCAGCACAGAGCAGTTCGTAGATACTGTTCAGGACGAAACGAGATGAGAGGAAAGGCCGAGCTGTGAAAGGCTATTATCGCTATTGTGTTTGGGGGCAGGGGAAGGTCAGAAGGAATACACAGAAGCCGGGCTGCTTTCCTTTTTTGGCGGCGTTGACAGGTCTTTTTGTTCTCGCAAATGATCGGTCCGATCCATCGCTGACATAACCCACACGTACGCCGCCACTGTGTTCCTGGCCGACATATATATGCCCTTTCTTTCAGCGCGCTGCAATTGTCGGTCGGACGCCAAGTTCACCCTAATCTCTTTCTTTTCATCGGCTATCGCCTTGTTTTGTGAGTCCTCGCTGATGCGCGCCGTGTACTACTGACTATTGTCCGAGCATCCCTAGTCACAGTCGTCCACAATACGTACTTCAATAATAACGAAACCCTCTATATTAAAGTCAATGCCCTCCATTTCACCCACATCAGAGTTATTTTGATATCTAGGGTCCTAACCGCCTCTCGGAACTCGACTCGATATCCTCAAGACACCGGGACCCGAGTCTATTAAACTCTATTTCGTCACTAGGCCTCTTTCAAGGAGCTATATTAGTTCTTTTATCTCTCGCTCAGCTGCACAGGGCCCGAATGTTGCACTTTCATAGCAGAGCGCGTCTTTACCCATCCCCTTGCCGTACTGATCACACCCGCACGCGCCCTCGCTTTTTTGGGTCGCCTGTCTCACTTCATGCATGGCTGCCATGCACACTCCATAGCGGTCCCGGTTGTTAGGACCTTTACTGGATGCATCTGTTGAAGGTCTCACCCAGCACACCATTTCATCGACGTCAAGGTCGTAGACATGGAGACTTCGCTTATCAACAACACTTGTAGGTCCAATCGCCATAAATGTAGTCGCTGAATTTCTTGGTTTCAGATATGATCTATTCTCGGTGCGTTGCCAACAGCGGCACCATATGCACTGCAGTCTGTGAATAGCCCTTCTACGAGTACAGAGAGAATCATCACTGTTGTGAGATACGTCCTGTGGTGGTGCATACCTTGGGATAATAACGGCAGTCATCACTTCTGCCAAGAAATTGTGGTAACTCAGACATCGAAAAGCACTTGGACCCTCAGCCACCGTTATCTGTTACTTGTAATGAAGATTTGCAGAAAATTGATTCCCTTCACAGATTTCCATTGGGCGACGTTCACTCCGTGTGGCGCACACTGGGCGCAAGTTTGACCCAAGGTGATCAGCCACATGTTCACATGTGACATTATGTGAAAGCCCAGTCTTAATAAAGTTAGGCGCTTGTCGGATCTTCACTTGGACCCTGCGGAGAAACTCACCGTTGAGCGCTAAGTGACTACATATACTGTGGGCGCTTCGGCACTGATGGCACCGGGCCGCCCAGCCCATGTCGTCATCATGTGCCAAGTCGTTTCTCTCACCACTGCTACGCTCTTGCAGATATGGGCTCTGGATCCCGTGAATGCGGTCGTTCCTGTACGGGTTTATTATTGCTCGGCTTCTATGAACTACTTGCTCTGTGAAACGGCTGAAGATATCTGGTAATATGGCGAATGGCAGGCGAGCGGCCCAGTTTCAACTTCGACGACCTTTCTCCTACGCAAACGCTTTATGCCGAACACCCCCACGGCTCTGCTTCTCCGATAAGCTATCCATAACGCTCCAAAATCTTGACCTCTCGTGACCAGGCCTCCGCTCTAGACGTAAATTTAGTCCCTCCCTGAGCACGCGGAAATGGCCCTTCGTTAGGTGTTTTTGCCGCGCGATTGCGTATTCCTAAGACCAAATGACGAGCTCGTCTAATTATGCCCTGCCTTTTAAACGGGATGACGCCTGTCAGGGTCCGTCCACTAAATTGGCTGCCCGGCATCGCTAACTGTACCAACTCTAAATGTCTGTCGCCACCACCACTGCGACGAAGGTTGAGGAGGCTACGCAGGGTGTTGCGACTCTGAAGCTGCGCTCTCCTGCGGCGGGTGAAGGAGAGAAGGCCGAAGAGGAAGGATATCGATATGCGCATCTCTTGCCGCATTTCTCTCCTGATCATTATCCTCCGTTGACGCCTTTCGAGCATGTCGATCCTGGACATCGGGCGCTTGCTCTCCCCAACCCTCGTGCCTTCCTTGAAAGCGCTACAAGCGTTGTCGAGCTTACGCCTCATTTGGGAACGGAGGTTATTGGTATCAACCTGGCGGAACTAGATAGTTCTGGCCGTGATCAATTGGCGCTGGAGGTACGTTTGCCGATCGTCTCTTCGTAGTTGCAATAGATCTGACTCAAGGTACGTTTAGGTAGCTCGCAGAGGTCTTGTAGTCTTCCGTGATCAACAAGATTTTATCGATCGCGGACCTGATTTCTACCGAGAATGGGGAAGCCATTTCGGACGGTATGTTTATTATATTTCGGAGAAAGGAACACAACTAACAAGTCCTTCAGCCTGCACATTCACCCTACCTCGGGTCACCCTGCTGGCTATCCTGAAATTCACTTGGTGTATCGGTAAGTTCGCGTCAAGTAATCCTCTTGGACTTCCTCTTACCATGCTTTCAGCGATCTGAAATCGACCTTCAACTTCGAATACGAAGACTCCATCACATCCACCCTCTGGCATTCCGACGTCTCCTACGAGCTGCAACCTCCGGGCCTGACCACCTTCTTCCTGCTCGCCCAGCCTCAAAGCGGTGGCGACACCCTATTCACATCGCAAGTCGCCACCCTGAAGCGGCTCTCCCCCCAGTTCATCGCCTTCCTGCGCACGCTCAAGGCCGTTCACTCGGGCGTCGAACAGGCGCAGTTCTCTCGCGCAGGTAAGCGTGGCGGCATTGTGCGCCGCGAGCCCGTCGAACATGTCCATCCCATCGTCCGACGCCACCCTGTGACGGGCGAAGAGGCGCTCTACGTCAACCGGCAGTTCACGCGCCGCATTGTCGGCCTGAAGCGCGAGGAATCAGGTATGCTCGTTTCATACCTCTCCATCCCAATTGTCGCGAAGAGGTGATTAAGAATCGTCTTATTAATGCCGTTCTCCCGCAGAGACCATCTTGAGATTCCTTTACGACCACGTCGACAAAAGCGCGGATAACCAGGCCCGCGTCAAATGGCGTCCCAACACTGTTGTCCTGTGGGATAATCGAGTCACTGCCCATGTGAGTGTTCTCATTAGTCCGAGTGTCAATGGAAGCTTGAGTCAACTAATCGGCGATTCATTCCCTCCCTTTACGTAGTCCGCCATTGTTGACTTTAAGGAGACTGGAGAAGCTCGGCATGGTGCTCGTATCACCCCTCAAGCGGAGCGGCCAATCCCTGCCCTTGAAGGCCTCGACCTTTCTTGATGAGATATATCTGTAAGATGAACCCGAGAGTGTGTGGACGGATGTGGATAGCATGTACAAAACATAGCATACAAATACAACAAGAATGATGAAGACGTTCCAGGATATGTGCCTGTTCTTAAAGAGACGAATGGAAGTGTCCTTGGTGAGAGGGAGGTATCGATCGTATCCGTGTTCGGTGCTCAAGAAAACGTGAACGGAAGGCGCCGGCGCTGGCAGTGGAGAAAAATCTTTCTAGTGCATCGGCCGACTCGCCCTCGCGGACCGAAAGCATCTTGCCTTTGTCGAATAGGTCGATTATGCGACAGGCCAACTCGGCGTCTCCTTCTAAGTCCTCTTTACGGTGGAATCGAATCTTGACCGTGCGCAAGGAGGGACTCCTTTCGAAGGCGGAGAGAAGGGTTGGCCACGATAATTGTTGGAACCCGACGTATTCCAACACCTCGAGCTCTGGTAAGATATTTGGGTGTTGGACGCCATGCGATTCATCAGGAGGCCTCGAGATGCAAGCGAGAACACGAGGGCTCATGATCGGGGCGTAGGTCTCGAATATAGTCGTTATGATGGACAGTTTCTTCAATGAAGGAACCTTTGAGAGCAATTTGATGATATTTTCTTCATCCACTGGAGAACTTGTCAGTGTTAATATTCGTAAAGGGCAGGCGGAGCGAGTAAGAAGGGATACGAAGGGAGAGACTTCGAGGGTTTTCTCTGATCCGTCATAGCTAAGCTCCTCTAGCGCTGGTAGTGAGATTTTGTCGAGGAGGGAGGAAATTGAGACGCCTCTCTCATGACCGAGACGTAGGTGCTTAAGTGCTGGAAGTGTTAACCGGCTTTCGCAGAGTACATAGGTTTCATCGCCGCCTATGATAAAAGGAAAAGCCGCGCTGACTAGTTGTGGTGCTCGCTGGAATATTTCAAGACATTCGTCGAGGTAGAAGGCGGAGGCGTAAATGTCTGTGACGCTGTCCCACTGCACTTGCACGGAGGCAAGGTATACGGATGAGAGATGAAGTCGTTTCAGGGAAGGAGTTGATACGAGGTGCAGTGTTTCGGCACTATTGGACTGGCCATCTGGAGGATCGATGTATAGATATTCCAGCATGGATCTACCCAATAGATCCGTGTGGAACATATCGAAGAAGTAGGTTGGTATGCGTATGTCGAGCTCGCGCCAACGCGACGCATGCGTGTTCAGCGCAGCAACTAGTAGGATAACTTGGTCGGCGCATGTCATGATGTTGCAACCATGGGCGCTGGTCTTGGGCTCGCATGACAGGCGAATATGCAGTGGAAGGTCTCCACTACGCATAAGCCATTGCTCTGTCAGTCGTGTGAGGGTTTCCAGATCCTGCCCAGCGATGTACAGTGAAAATGTGTTCCAAAGTGCAGGGGTTGCCCATGCTATATCTCTCCAGTGTTGGCAAATAGAACCAAGAAGGAGAGGCATGGGATTGTTTCTCATATCGCGTTTCCTCGTATCGAAAGCTGAGAAATCGGGGAGACAGAACGTGAAGATGTGGGAAAGGATCTCGGGGGGAAGGATATTGTTGATGGGGCTGTTCATCTGGTTTATTCTGGATTTCAAGGGGGCACGCCGCTTGACGAGCTTGGCTAGAATCCCCTCGACCTGGTCAATTATTCCGTCCAATGCTGCGAGTTCAGCGAATGGATCGTCTACCGGGGGCTGGGTACGCTCCAATAAGCCGTGTACGATGCCTTCTTCAAGGCTGAGTACTCCATGGCACATCACCGTGGAGAGGGATCTGTCTCGCTTCGACGCCTGTAGGATGGTTTCCCACTGGTTAGTCAAAGAGGAGAGAAACGGAGGAGATACATAGGTGCCTAACCTAAATTCTGTGGTCAGGAAGCTCCTGTGCTAAACCAGAAGTTTGAACTGGGAGGATCAGTTGAGTCTAACAGTGATATGCTCGTGGTGTTTGTGTTATCAACAATAAACAAGTCGGACCTCTCAGATCTCAGGACGGCCCGCCAGCCCGCTAGTGGAGAGTATTTTTACTTAGAACCTAAATGGGAACCAGAACTGGCGAGCATTGGAAAGTGAAGACGAGCTTCATCAAGCATACTCAAGACACCTGAGAAGAAGCATTAATATTAGTATTCAATTGTCAGCGACTAGTTCCCTAGATAGATAATAAAAGTATGACGACAGCAACAGGCATAGAGAAAGTATGGATATGAAGGGTAGCAATCCGAGTCACTGACTCGTAATTTCAAGGGAAAGAAACTGACTTCGTATGAGATTCATTGGCAACGTCAGATTGGAGTTGTATTCTCAGCTGGATTATTGGTCCATTGGTCGACAATTCTATCCATCTGGGATAGTCATCAGGACCTAGTTCTGGAATATTCGCATCGCGACGCGTCACATAAAACGTAGCAAATTTCAGCTTCGCCATGGTCGTTCGTTGCGGTCCGTCGCTTTTAGCTTCATCTCGTGGCAAGAGGCTACGTTTCCTGGAGTCCAGAGTCTCAAGAAGGATAGACCACTGAAAACTTTGTGGCCCGTGATACTCGAACACCTCCAGGGCTGGAAGCAGGCAGTCTTGGTTGTCCAAAGGCGCTTTGAGTGGGTCGCATAAACGCAGAACGTTGTCGTTATAGGGAGAGGAGCCGGCGGTGAGACCGGGAAAAGTGGGCATGTTGAGGACGATTTTAGGGATCGCCTTCAAGGCTCGTAGCAGCTGAACGAAGATGTTCTCACTGGAAACTGTTGTCCGACTCAGAGTGAAGGCGTGTAGCGATGTGGATCTGGAAATTAAGGCGCATAGTTGGGGGACGTGTATTAGGTTTCTTCCTGAGTAGCTCAGTTCCTTGGCGTTGGGTATCAGTATGCTGTCAAATAGGAGGGATATCGTGGTATCTTTGTCGTTTTCGATGCTTAATGTCTTCAGAGATGATAATAAAAGAGGAAATTCTGGAAGGGTGTGGCCGTCATCTCCGCTGATAATATTTCGGAGAGAGCACGAAACGACTTGTGGCGACTGTCGTAACGCCTCCAGGCATTCGTCGACGTAGAAAGCTTCTAGCCGAAGTTCAGTGACTTGATCCCATTGGAAACTCATCGAAACAAGGTAGACGCAGCTAAGGCTCAGATGCTTGATCTGCGCACACTTGCTCATGTCGACTTTATGCCGGCGTTCTCCCTGTCCTCCAGGCGGGTTGAGATGAAGAGAATCGAGGAGGGGAAGAGGCTCTTCGAGCGAAGGAAGATATTTATAGCACGATGTTGGGAGTCGTAGATCCAAGTCGCGCCAACGTGACGCGAACCTGTTAATTGTCTCGATTGCAGATCCTGGAGTTGAAGGTGGGGCCCAGTGGTTGTCTTCGCAGGAATGGAGTCTGATAGACAGTGGGAGACCTCCTGAACGCGCTAGCCATTCTTCCAACAGGATGATCTGCGAGTTTATCGTCCGTGTGTTCAAGTAAAGGGTCAATGTCTTCCAAAGGGACGGCGTACTCCATGCGATCCTCCTCCAGGTGCTGCACACCGCGCCGAAGAGCAACGGAACGAACGTTTTGACTTCGTCACTGGCATACAGCGTGAATGGTGGAATACAGAACTGGAATATCTCCGAGAGCAGCTCCGGGGGCAGAATTCGGAGGATAGGAGAGTGAAGATGGTTGATGCGTCCTTTCAGCACGTGTGTCTTCTGCACGAGGGTGGCTAGCACCATCGACACCTTGGTGACTTCGGCCTCGACGGCAGCGAGCTCAACACGCGGATCATCGTTCGGTGGAGGATAATACATAACGGGTGATGTTTTTCCGGAAGAAGGCGGAGATTGGAGGTCTTCATGAAGCATGCTGGGCGTCTATTCAATATGCAACTTGCCACTGAACGCGCCAGCGAAGCTTGTGTCGTGAATTATCAATGTATAGAAGCTTGAAGCTGTAGAATGTAATGTTAGACGAAAGCTGTGTAATAAATGCATGAGAGAAGACGTGCTGTGGGGTATCGCTCATGTAGAAGAGGGTATGTGTCGGTCGGTCGACCAGGTTGAAGTCCAAGAGCAGGATGGAACGGCCCGAACAGGATGATCGGCCATTACCATGTCTAGAGCCCACTTTTCTTGATACTTCCACGACCGATACTGCCCAGAGAGCGGCTATGTCTTCTCTCTATCCCATATTCTGTATACTATGCATCACGGTGCTCAAGGAAGTGAACACGGTCGTGACTGAACCTTACATGGTACAATTCCGTCCTGGGGAACAGAACAGCAACCTACTGACTGACTTGCTGGCTACCTCAAGGATGAGCCTTTCCACATCCCGCAGGCTCAGGCATACTGTCGCGGCGAGTTCTCAACATGGGATCCGAAGATTACCACTCCACCTGGACTGTGAGTCGCCTTCGAATTCGCTATTCAATGCCTTCCCGCTGACCACCCACTATCCCCAGGTATGTCCTCTCGTGGATCCTGAAACGCCTTTTTCTGTTCAAGTGCAACGTCAGCATGCTGCGACTGACCCCCCTCCTGACGCTGCTCGCCCTTCCGCTGGCCTTAACTCGCTTGTTGTGCTACCATAAACGCGAGCGGCCTCCAGCTTCGATCACCTCCCCTCTCGTCGAGGCCATCATACTTTCCGCGTTCCCGATCGCGTGGTTTTTTGGTTTCTTGTATTATACGGAGGTGCCGAGCGTCACGCTAGTGGTTTGGACGGTCGTGGCTGCTTCAGAGGGCAAACACTGGCTCGCAGCTTCGGTATGCTCTGTGGCGTTCTCGGTTATAAAGTGCTGACGATCGACAGCTAGGTCTGTTAAGTTGTACTTTCCGGCAGACGAACATCGTCTGGGTGCTGTATGCTTATGCCTCGAGCCAGCTCGTGTTTTTGCGCTTCAGACGTGCTCCTGCAGGGCAGCCAGCTCCAGCTAAACTTCACGATCCTCCGAGCCTCGTCGCTGGCCCCGGTGCGTGTTTTCTCCGGGAATAAGCATCTGCGATGAATTTAGATGATCTTCAATGCAACCCAGATGACCTGTTACGATCGATGATAAACTTTCCGAAAGTCCTTCCGGACATACTTCCTGCTTTCGTGCCCTACACGTTGGTTGTTGCAGCTTTCGGCGCCTTTGTGGTGTGGAACGGAGGGGTAGTTCTTGGTATGGGGATTCCTTCGGATCGAGTGATCCTATTACTGAAAAGCTGGCTAGGCGACAAGTCCAATCATATACCCGCGCTTCATATACCCCAACTGTATTACTTCGTTGCAGCCGCAACGTTCTTCGGGTGGCCAGTTTTGCTATTCGGAAAAGAGAGTCCAGATGTCCTTCTTCGGGAAGTACGGAGCCGGATGTTTGGCAATAAGACGTATGTTTCGTTCAGAAGTCTATCTCTTGGTCCTGACGGATGTCTGCAGGCGTACATTCATCACACTCGCCGTTTGTGGTGTCATGGGGGTGACTGTTAAGCTTTTCACGTAGGACATTCCGCCATATTCTCTCTCCATTACTTACCTCGTAATTTCAGTATCCATCACCCTTTCCTCTTGTCCGACAATCGACACTATACATTTTATGTGTGGCACCGAATTTACATGTTTCATCCCGCGGTACCCTACCTCTTGATCCCCGTATACCTCGCCTGCGCTTGGGCGTGGTTCTTGCGCATCGGTGAGTTGTTGTACCCTCTCATTCAGAAGTAAAACTGACCCGAATGCAGGTCAGGATCAGACCCTCCTGCAGAGCTTGCTTTTACCCGTGTTCGTAGTTCCGACCCTTCTTCCTTCTCCGCTCCTAGAGCCTCGCTACTTCTTGATTCCGTATTTTCTGCTGCGTGCACAAGTTTCTGACGTTTCAGAACTGGGGGTGGGGCTGGAAGGGGTATGGTACACGCTGATCAACGTTATAACCATGGGTGTCTTCCTGTATCTGCCGCGGGAGGTTGGCCGATTTATGTGGTAGCACTTGCACAAACAGAGACAAAGCGACGCGACGGGGTATGTTGAAGCCGAAACAGGCAGGAGCACATTGGCACTACTCACGACAAATCACGACCAACGACGCTCTTCATTTTCTTTCACAATCCATGCCCGCGGAAACCAAAACAGTTGCATCCCCTGCAAAGTCAAAACCTACCACCCGCAGCTCCATTCGGCAGTCTCTCAACCTTGCTTCAGTGAGCAAGGCACTTGTCGATGTAATAAGCAAGGATGCACGCGAGGCCAGCAAAAATGCTAAGAAAACCAAGGACGCATCGCGTCGCTCGAGTGTAGTCCCACCAGCTGCCCCCCGTCTCTCCATGGGCGATCCCACCGCCAGACCGTCGTCGCAAGTCTCGAAGCGCACAGGTACCCCAGAATCCAAGACGGTCACTCGCAGGCGAGTATCCGCTTCGTATGCGCGCTCGTCGTCGGACGAACAGTCGTCGAAGCCAACAGAACCTTCGACTCCACCATCAGCAGTGCTCCCCAGGTCGACTACCCTCCGTCCCAAGAATCTCAATGCCACCAATTCAGCTCTCCCCAAATATAGACCCAAGTCAACACTTGTTGAATCTACGAAGCCACCATCACCAGTGAGACCTGGTGTTCGGCGTCGTCTCAGCACATCGGATGAAGACAAGAAGGAGCAGAATCGACCAGGATCTACCCCAGCTACAGAGGAGAAAACTTCGCGCCCTATCAGTCCTCTGCCCCAAAGGGCGGCCCTCAAGGCGAATTTGACCAACTCCGTTAATGCCACACCCCCATCAACCCCATCAAAGGCGAAACATACGCCTTCTGTATCTGCCAAGGAATCCCCTTCCCGCCCCACCAAGATCGTCAAGACTGCTGCTACTTCTATTCCTCGCCCTCCCTCATCCAGCTCTTCTGCACCATCCGTACATCTGAATTCTACGCCAAAGAGGCCAACACCCAAGATTTCTACACCCAAGGCTTCAGGCGTCAAGAGTAAACTTGGACACCCTTCCCATTCCGCCCAGGATAAATCTGGCGGTTCGCCGTTCAAGGTTCCGGCTTCTTATTCACGAGATTCACCTTCGCCTTCGGAACGTCATGCTCGCAAGAACTCCAAGTTCACGACTCCAGCGTCGTCGATGACGTCGGGCAACATGTCGCATATATCAGAAGGCACCAGCGAACAAGAGGATAGCGAGGAGGAGGATGTTGAGTTACTGCTTGCACCGGTCGCTGCACTCGGTGCTCCTACACCTGCAATGCCAAGGATTCAAACCTCTCGCAAAAGGCTCGTCCCGCAAACACCTACACGTCCTGGTTTGCCCACACGCGACAAACTTTCGTATGTTTCTCCTATGCCTCCTGATTCTGACAAGAAATCCGGAGCATTTTGAGACCTCCGCGGCAAACACCCAATTCAACCGCTGCCCGCGGTTCGATACTATCTTGGGAACAGCTAGCAAACGAGTCGTCGCGAACCATCGGCGAGGATGAGTTCGGTCGTATGCTTGCTGATATTCCTGCCCCATTCCGTTCCGGTGCTGCGTCTCCGAGTCTTAGCTCGCAGATGGATATCCCAGAGAGCCCGTGCTTAAGCGCGATCGACTCTCCAGGCGGTTACGGCTCGATCTCCCAGGTTCTATTACCGGACGTGACACCCTCACCTGCCGTGCACCACGCCGCCCAACAAGCCCGGTTCAACCTACCCTCAGAGACCCCCGGTGCTGCCGATGCCTCGGCAGTGACCTTCCTCCGATTGCAGCTCGCGCAGGTGGAGAACACAGCCAAGGAGCGGCTCTTCCAGATGCAGGCTATGGAGGAGGAGATCCACAACCTCAAGCAGGCGCATGCGCTGCAGATGGAAGAGGCCCACAAGCAGATGCAATACATGGAGGTGCAGGGACGAGAGAATGACGCGAAGGCGTCGTATGCGACCTCGTTGGAGGAGCAGCTTTGCCAAGCGCAATTGTTGCGCGATCAGGCTGTTGAGGAGGCGGTGGCTCGTGCGCGGCAGAGCGCAGAGCACGACCGGGTGGAGGTACTCAAATTTGAAAGGTGCAGATTGGCAGCGGCCGGGTGTGCGGGCCTCGCTGCTTCGAACTGGGACACAGTGCGGAGTACGTGTGAGGTTGAATTGGACTTTGTCCGTGGTGACAGGGAACTGTTGGCGCTTTTGTTGGCACAGATTGAGCAATTGTCTCAACCTCTTTGATCTTCTACTATTCGTTCTAACACTTGGTGTTCTAACACTTGGTGCATTGGTGGCCACATGAACACCCTCATATCTTCTCTGGCACTATTTTTTTTGGCCCGACGCCCTACCTTTTCTTGGCACGTCTCCCCTCTTCTGCCTCCTTATATCCTTTTTCGATCTGTATTTCTAACTCTTAATATCTGGCTGGATACATTTGCTACCAACCTATCCGCTCACTCTGTTTGTCATGTACTGTGTATATTCCTCTCTATCTCTCTTGAATATTATCATTGAATGACTTTCCTTAACGTTTGGAGACCGCTCTAAACGCAAAATCTCGTTTCAAAGGGTGAGGCCGATGCATGCCGCTGTCACCTGTCAGGATCCCGGAAAATATTTCGTTCTCCGTTCTCTTCTCAAGCGAAAAATCTAGGATGAGGGTACCCCCTCTAAAGCGTCGTTCCAGATCCCATTTATGTATGTTCCTGGCAACCCTCATTCGTCCCTCACTGCCCTTTTCACCGGGCACGAAATTCCAGACCCCAATATCTGGAAATTCCCTTTCTCTCTTTCAATCCCCGACGTTGACAACCCGTCGGTTACTTTGGAGCCTCAAATTCGTTCAGGAAAGCCATCTAATGATCGCTCCGACGATCCTTTTTCTTTCTTTTGACTCCAATAGTTGATTCCAAAGCAAGAAAATAACATAGAACTACGTCGAGTACATACAAAGGTAAATTATCAAAGTCTTATGACTGAAGATACAATTCCTGGGCCTCAATACACGCGTCCAGGAGGCAGGCATAGTTTTCCGATGGTGTGGCTTGACTGAGACGACCCACAACTGATTTCAGAATTTCAGAACGCCTGATAGTCGTCAGCTGATGTATAACGTTCTCAATAGGAAAAACGTACTCCATAGATCCATAGGCAACCTCAACTTCACAATCCAGGGAATTGAGCGACATAGGCCACTGCGATAGTGTGTTGAAGGGGAATACGAAAGAGATAAATGCTTTGCCTGTCATCGACGGGAACATGACGGCAGCCTGAGCTTTGAAGGACAGCGACGGGTTCTCAGGAGACAGCGGAGGAACAACGATGTCAACGGGGTACTTGATACTGAGAAGGGTGAGTTGGGATCGAAGTTGGGCACAAGAGGACCAGTAGTCGTTCAGACGATGAACAATCTAGAGAAAGGAAGACATTTAAGCATCCTATGCAAAACCAAGGGCGAAATAAACATACTTGACGAACAGTGAGATCCTCACTCTCATTGATGTGGTACTTGGCTGTAGCCAGAAGGAAGGCGCTAAGCTTCGGGAAGTCATCCTTATATCTTGTGTTTGCTTTCGCATATCGAGTGATGTTGACCTTAGTGACAATGGGCACAAAGTTTCTGCACGGTATTGAGACTTGGAACAGGGAAGCGTAAACGTATTCGAATAGGTTGGCGTTGACTTTGGAAATCCTGCACATATGAAGGTCTTCCAAAGCTTCCAGCTCTCCTTTGAGTCTGAACACTTCAGACCGTGTTGATGTTTGCTTCATGTGCAGGATCCGTGCAGCAGTGCTGATGGTGTTCTTCGCTTCGCGCTTCTGAGCCTCAATCTCGTCGATGTGTTCTTGTAGCCAGCGCACTTGATCGGATCCCTCTGCAAGTTCCGCTTTGAGAGCCTCGACCTCGATGCTAAAGAATTTGAGACAACATGAGCCACGAAACCATGCCATCTAGTTAGCACGTACTTCTGCTCAGCGATAGTTGCTTTGAGTTCATTTAGGTAGTCCTGGTCGCTCTCTTCAATCTCCTTCACTTCTGCCTGCTCTTGCTCAAGCTCGCGTATGAGCTCTTCATACTCCTTCTCTAACTCTGGCAGAACACCATCTATGGATTTCTTGAGATCTTCCAAGGCTCGGGCATCCTAGAGGGTTCGTTAGCGAGTATTCGGCATCCGACTGAGAAATAACTACGTTTTCCAATGATACGAACTCTTCGTCGGCTGTAACATGCAGGCCCTCAACCCATTGCAACTTCCAGTCGTACCAATCCGACTTCGCCTGATACCTTACGTGTGTTTTGATTAGGTTGAGTTGGTGCTGTCAACACATTTAGTTTGCTAGAATTCGTGTTGACATTGCAATCAACTTCACGTACCATAAGCTCGGCCTGTCCCTCCTCGTCCGCTCTGGCGTACTCGACGAATAATTCGGGCGTGACCTTGGCAGCCTCTTCCTCCGCCTGTGCAAACACGAGTCTACTCTTAGACATCCAACCCTCCAAGTCTCTTGACACTCGTGAATATAGGTCAAGTTGCGGAATGTCGATTGCCATCGCAGTGACATATTCCGCAAGAGGAATATCCGTTGGATTGCGGGGCTGGCGTATAGGTTGTTGTGAGGGGTGGATAGAACGTCTGGGAGCAGTCAGCTCGTCCATGAATTTGATGTTCGTCATCGAGAAGAATTGCGTGATCGAAATCGAGGGCTGGGGGTTCCTGGTCAGTTAAGGAACGATTTCGAGATGAAGAACCTCCTACCGTCTCTTCTTCCTCTTGGACAAATTCGCTCTGCTGAACACCTTCGCGCCACTGTTGTGTTGCATCGGTGGCAACCTCCATGTCTTGAGAGAGTTCTGCAACATCTGGAGCCTCTACCACACTACTGACGTCCACAGCAGCTGGTTGTTGAGGGTCAGGTGTCGGTTCTCTCGGCGCGTGCATAGGAGCAGCAACACGAGCTGGGGCAGGCGACTCTCTTGTCGGGCTAGGTAAAGCAGTTGCTTGCCTGGTAGTTTCACGTACACAATGTGTCGCTTCAACCTCTTTTTCCTTGCCTTTCTGCGACACGGGTTTATCTGGGACTCCAGAACCGGCATCCTTGTCAAACCTCGTCCAAGCATCCGCTGGTGCTGACCCTAGACTGACACGACCAAGGCCGATACCGGCTTTCTTCTTCGGAGACGAAGGCGCGGTGGGTTGTGTGTTCTCGGAGGGGACATTGAAGCCGACGGCGAGACTCTTCCTCTTCGCGAAGTATCCCGAGGGTCGCCGCAAAGCAGAAGGCGGACGTGATGTAGCCTGTGATGACTCGGCGGAAGGCGCTTCAAACAGCGCCTTCTTACTGGGAGAGAGAGGTCTTGGTTTGCTTGCTGATGCCGGAGTTGCAGCTATTGATGTAGGTTTTTCAGTTACACCTTGCCATTTGCTGACCAAGGTTTGCTTCTTCGCCGGACTGGGTTTGTCGACGTCCATATGTTCCAAATCGGCAGCTTGCGTGGAATGGGGTCGTTTACCAGGAGGGTCGTGAGATTGAGTTGGGGCAACTGGTTTCTTGGGTGAAGGGCGGGACACAGGTGGTGCGAAAGCCGCAGAGAAAGTTGGTTTCGGCTTGGCCTTCGAAGGTGATTCTGAAGAGATTGGCTTAGATTTGGAGGGTGATGGGGCTTTTGGAGTGAATGAAAATGGTGTGGGAGTGGTGAGTTTGGATGTATGTTGGGCAGTTGACGTCGAAGGTTTAGGATTGGCATCGGGAGGACGGAATACGGACGAAGAAAGGGTTAGAGTGGTCGAAGAGGCTGCGACTTGCTCGGGTTCGGCGCGCTGTTGAGGAGCCAGAGAGTGGCGAGAAGTTGGCTGAGCAACGGCACCGATGTTACCGTATACCTCGGATTCATCCATGTTAGATTCCTGATAGCCCATACTCATACGCGAGTTGGCCCCAAGGCTTGCGCGGCCGAGAACCTGGCTGAGATTAAGAGTCTTATTACCATCGTTTTCTTCGTCGAAGCTATCTTCCGTACTCGTAAAGCTCTCATCGTGGGTCTCTTGTAGGACTTGGACCAGGGGTAAAGAGTCTCTCGCGCGTCGCAAGCGAGCCATGGCGTTATCTAGATCCATTTCGCCCTCTCCATGAACATCTTCTGAGGAAGTGTCTGGGTCTGTAGGTTCGTTGCCTGAGTGGGTCATCTGCTTTAAAGCAAGCCATGCTTCGTCTTTCTCCGGTGGAGGTCGGAGAGACTGTCCAAGAGGAATTGTAAATTCCATAGCCTGCGACTCCTCCGATATGGCTTCTGATACGCCTTCAGACTGAACCGACTCGTTGCCAGCATCGGAATAGGATTCATTGCAGTCTTCTGTTGATACTTCGGCAAGAGGCTGGCGAGCAACCATTGATAGAGACCGCTTCCGAGCAAAATCACCGTGGATAGCCTCCGTGACATCCATGTCATTGGTACCATAGGATTGGTCGTAGTCGAAGTCGTCGAATTCTTCATCGAGGATGGCTGAACCTCGCTGGAATGTACCAGGTGCTATTACCGTAGTTAAATCCATATCTTCGCTGCCTGCCATCGAGAAACGAGTGGAGCTGCGTCGTCGACGAGCACTCTGACCCGGATAGTCGTTCTCGTCAGTTGGCCCTTGTGAAGGTGATGACGCCTCTGGGACTGAGCTTGGAGAAGACTGAGGTGATCCAGTGCTATTGGTATGGTTGGGCTCAAACATGCGCACATGAGAGTGGCTGGCAAAGCTAACGCGTCGTCCGAAAGATTTACGGGAACTGTTGTCATGAATTGGCGCTGTGAAATCCATGGTCTCCTCCATCGAGCCTGTGGCATCGTCGGTTAACTGGGATTGCTGAGTTGAAGGTTGAGAAGAAGATTCAAGATTTAGTACGTTGACGGACGCCTTCAGAATACTCTTTCTAGGAGCCTTACAGAGTCGGAGGCTTGGACGTTAGCCAAATTAAATGAGGCACGAAAGGAGAGTAACGCACCAATGATCGTCGTGCCTTGGCTAGAGGGCTTAAAGAGGCCCCAGGAACTATACTGTGTGCTCTCCGTCTATTCTTTGGGACTAGCGAAGGTAGATTCTGGTTGGGAACCGCGATAGACTTCCGGCGATTGGGTGACACTTTCTTGACCATGGTGGCAGATCAGCGAATTAAAAACCTGAGGGGAAATCAAGAATAAAGGAAAAATCAAGAGGTATCGTCGATATATGTTGACGAGTAAGATGAGAGGGCAAGCGAAGATTAGGCGAACAATGGTGGAGGTCACCGTTGAAGTCGCCAAAATAAACAGACGCGTTCTGGATGCTCGCACGTGCAGCACCAACACGACGCCATCATGTGACCGTACACCGTGTTTGCCTCGCGTCGCTCCATTTCCCAATCCGGTAATCAAAAGTTCCTCCTCAACCACCAGCTATGTCCAGCAAGCCCTCTGCCGCCACTAGAGCCTCCTCTCGCACTAAAACGGCAGCATCAAATGTCCCGACCACCACCAGGACGACAAGAGCGCGCGCAGTGAAGGCCACAACAACGCCTGCTGAAGTCCCTGCCCCTCCTGTAAAGAAAGCCACCCGGAAGCCCCTCGTTAGCAAGGACAACTCCATCGACGCACCTACACCTCCGGCTAAAGGAAAGGCCAAATGTACACCCACTAGGAAGGCAGAAAAGCAGGCCAATGTCGAATCCGAACGCGAGCCGATCATGGTAAGCACACTCTTGGGCCAACTGTTTGCTCGTGACTGACGCGGCCTCAGGCATACCTTCGAATTCGACCCCGTGTTGGAGAAGAAGACCCAAATTCAATTCCTTATCTTACTCCCCTCTCCGACACGATGGTCAACATGACCGATCCTCAAGACCCCCAGAACGCTAGATCGAAATATAGAATATCCACTGTACCGCCGTCTTCGATCTACACTTTCTCCCATGTCTTCCCTCCAAACACAACACAGCTGGATTTTTTTACGAAAACGACACTCCCTCTAGTGCAAGACGTCTTAACAGGCCAGAACGGGCTCCTGTTTACCTACGGCGTTACAAACTCAGGCAAGACCTATACTGTTCAGGGTGGAAAGGAAGAAGGAGCAGCCGGAATTCTGCCTCGTTCTTTGGATGTCATCTTCAACAGCATAGGAGGTCTACATGGAGATGGAAGAGTGAGTATCGAACTGTCTTATTGCTTCTATTATGATCTAATCCTTCGGTATAGTACCGACCTGTCCGCTTGTATGGGGTCGAGCTTGCTGATGACACAGATTCGGTAGCACCTCCGACCATGCCCGAGCCCGCGATTGTTGAAGTGCTTGGCTCTCTTGATAACATGGCAGAACTGGAATTTGACGTGGATCCAACTATTGTCAAAGTCGACCGGAACTACGAGTACACCATTTGGATATCATATGCAGAGGTTTACAACGAGAAAGTCTACGACCTTTTGGCTTCGGTCAAAGGTGACTCTGGTAGCCGTGTGGGAGGTACTACTCGTCAAGCTGCCGGTAAACCCCTCCTGCTAACGCGACAGGCTCTGCCTTTGAGACCGTCGCCACCGTCGGACACCAATGACACAGAATCCTCTGGCAAATATATTGCGGGCCTCCGACAACTCCGTGTACATAGTGCCGCTCAGGCGAAGGAGTTGGTTAAGTTAGGACAACTCCATCGTCGCGTCTTCGGCACTTTGGCGAATCGGGAGAGTAGCCGTAGCCATAGCATGGTCATCATCAAAGTGGTGAGAGGTCATCGAGGAGAACGAGATGTGAGTTTTCCGAACATCTCCCGCTCATAGCATCATACCTACAACGCCGGGATAGGACCCAACTTCTCTCCAGATATCCAGGCTGACACTCGTCGATCTTGCTGGTTCCGAGCGCACAAAGCACACGCACACAACAGGAGACCGACTGAAAGAGGCGGGAAATATCAACAAGTCGCTAATGGTTCTCGGTCAATGTATGGAGGTCATGCGTTCCAACCAGCGCAAGCTTGCCGTCAGCCTGTCGTTGGACGACAAAGACGGTCGCATGGATACTCGAGACGTCAAAAAGGGACTTTCAGTCGTGCCTTTTAGACATAGCAAGCTGACTGAAGCTCTCATGGATTACTTCGTCGCAGACGGAAGAACGGTTGGCCCTCTGATCGTTTTAATCGACCCACTCCACTGAATTCTTTTCCTCTTCTAGGTGATGATTGTTAATGTCAACCCTTACGATACTGGCTACGACGAGAACTCGCATGTCATGAAATTTGCCGCTCTTGCCCGTGAAGTATATACCACTCCAGCCCAAGCCCCTGTTCAACGAGTTCCTGCCGCCGTTGGGCCCGGAAAATTGCACGGAAATAAGATCAAGAACCTTGGTCCTTTGAGTTTGAGCGATCCTGAAATTATACCTTATCCATACTCAAGGAAGGTTACAATTTCTGTTGGTAACAAAGGCGGAAAGAAACCTGTTGAGGCTATCTTGGAGGTTCGAGAAGGTCAGATATTCCTTAGATCCATGGTCCAGTTCTGACTGTGGTTGTTTAAAAACAGAGGATGAGCCGCAGGACGAAAAAGATAGTGGCGAAGACGATAGTTATCCCATTAACCCATTAGTTGATGCTCTATTCGATGAGGTTGAGAGTCTGCGCATGCAGGTGAGCTCATGTCCTTGGTACTGACATGACAATGTTTGCTAAACTTTGGTCCATTTAGTTGTTTGAGTCCGAAATGCGATGCGCCGTTATTGAAGCCGAGACCAGAGAAGAAGTTATGCGGGAGATGGAGGAGCGAATGAGGTCAGTGGAAGCCATGTATTCGAGGAGAATGATGGCTGAGGTATGCTCTGACATTTTTGAATCATACTTGCAGACTAACCTAGAGTGGTAGTTTGAACAGAATGAGCTGAAGACAGACGCGAAAATCGACATGCTGCACCAGTCAGGCTTGTTTGGAAGCCCAGCAAAGACAACTCGGCGACCTCTTTATCAGGAAGACATGTCGGAGGAGGAGGAGGACATTGAGATGAGCTTGGTATGATTTTGTAATTACTCGATGCATATTATGTTTGTCGAATCCTGGCTTGCCTAGGTTCAATACGGGGACGATGATTCGGACATATCCATGGAGGAAGGACATAGCCGCGGAAACTCCCTGTCACCGTTGGCGAAGAAGAGCAAGCCGCCGTCGACATCAAAGTCTCCGAGAAAGTCTAGTGTTGCTCCACAACCTATCATCGAGAAAAGGCAATTCATACCCGATCCTCCGATGCTCCCTTCGGATACAGAGGACGCAGAGATGACGGAGACCGAGTGTGCTGAAGATGAAGAGACGAACAGCATAGCGCCGTCCGGTGCAACAGCGAGTGAACCAGCAGACGATGACGATGAGGAAGAGGAAGAGGAGGAAGAATCGACTGATCAGGATGATGAAGATTACTCTGAACCTGATGACGAAGATGACGAAGAGTGGGAAGAACCAGCGTATTCGAAGACGCCCAAAGGAAAGAAGCAAATTATCATCTCGCCCAGCCCCAGTCCTTCACCAAAAGTTACTAAAGCCGCGGTTCCATCGGCTGTGAAGGGCCCTGCAAGGAATGTCAGAATATCTAAGTTGGCACAGGAAATGGATCGACTAGGCCTTCAAGATGCATATAACGCAGACGACTCGGTTGTCATTCTCCCCAAGAAGGCTTACAGGAAATCTCGACCGTCAACTGTAGCAGCATCAACTGTAGCAACTTCAAGTATAATAACTGCTGACAATGAGGTTGATGAAGACAACTCAGACCCCTTCGAGCTCCCAGTTGTCAAGAAGAAGAAAAGGTATGGATTCAGTATTCTTGCTGAAAGTAAATGAGGACCAACCCGCGCATATTTTACAGACAACTTGGAAAGAAACCTATCATGAACGAAGAGGATATTAACAAGGCCACTTACGCAGCAGAGAAGAAGATTGCCAAAATTCAGAGCTCTGGTACCATCCGCCGCCTTCATAAGTAACCCAAATATCGTTAGATCATTTGCATAATTTATGTACTATAGTAACTGCAAGAGATCTACTCATCCGTTGTACATCATCTATTTTTACTGTCAGTTGCGTCCGGCCAGGTGACCGCGTTCTTGGCGCCCCTGCGCCCCTGAGCAAATAACGCGTCAACAAAGCCATATAATTAGGTTCCGTGAGAGCCTTGGCGACGGTTTCTCCTGACCACCACATTCTTGTTTACAATGCCCAAAGCCACGTCAGACGACATCGAAAGTGAAGACATGCTCGCAACAATAGCAACAACCACTAAACACAAGACTTCTCACACCGTGACCAAGGCGTCCACCCTCTCGGAAATGTGGTTGAAGAAGCCGTCGATGAGCACGTCTGTCAAAGCGAAGGCTTCCACTATGTATGTATATAATCTTCTGCGAATTTTGCGTAAAAATGACGCCCGTGTTATAAGGAAACCCACGGCTGACGCAAAGGGGGAGCCAGAGGCGAACTCTTCTAAAGCACGAACGACAGCAGCCGCGGAGGTCGCTCTGCAGGAGAATGCAGTGACTCAGGGGATTTTGGATACCCTTGAGACCGACACCATGGGCGAATCGTGGCTAGAAGCTCTCAAACCTGAGTTTAAGAAGCCTTATTTTACACAGGTGCGCAGCTCAATACCGTGTTCCGTGACGCATTGCACGCTGAACTGGGATTCGCTTTGCCAGCTCAAGAAGTTTTTGGCGGCAGAAAACGCATCCCAAGCTATATACCCCCCAGGTATGATTCTCGTTTCCAGAGATACACTGTCTTAACTGTTCTAAAGCCGGCAACATCTACTCATGGTCGAGATTGACTCCCTTGGACCAAGTGAAAGTCGTTATCCTAGGACAAGTCAGTCCTCACTGTCTTACTGGGCACTAATTTGACCCTTCATGCCTACTAGGACCCATATCATAATCAAGGACAAGCTCATGGTATGTCAAGGAATGTATAGCGCCGAATTTTCTCTGACAAATTTAGGTCTTTCCTTCTCTGTGCTCCCGCCAACGAAGCCTCCTGGATCACTCAAAAATATCTACAAGCAACTCGAAACAGATATCCCGACTTTCAAAGCCCCGCAATTCGGGTTTGTTCCATATTTGCAGGGATAAATGGCATCTCATTCGCTCTCAGGGATCTTTCGCCAATAGCTAAGCAGGGCGTCTTGTGGCTCAATACTAGTCTAACAGTACGAGCACACAAAGCCGGCTCCCATTCTCGTAAGGGCTGGGAGACGTTTACAGCTCAAGTTATTCGCGCCATATTACAACGAGAAGGCGAAGACTCTGGTGTTGTCTTTATGGCTTGGGGGCTCCCTGCACAGAAGACACTTGCAAGCATCGGGATTAATAAGGTGCGTAGTACGATTCAGAGCAAACATGAGGAAGATGCACTGACGGGCCCTTGCAGAAAAAACATCTCTATCTCGAGTAAGGATTTTTTAATTTACTAGTCAGTAAAATTTTGATAATACTCATCTAGGTCCGCCCATCCATCGCCCTTGTCGGCTCATAGAGGCTTCTTGGGAAATGGTCATTTCCGCAAAGCAAATGAGTGGCTAGCGCAAAAGTATGGCAAAGAAGCTGCAATTGACTGGACAGTTATCAGTGCAAAGTGATGCCTCTTGACTTGGTCGGGCTCGGGTCGTGCGACACGTATAATTTATATTTCATGTATATACTTCAGCCTCCTTGGTACATGTACAGATTATCGATACCACCACCTATTTCGCAACTACCTGGATATCCACTTTGAACCTGACTCCCAGATTCCGTAAGTTCAGGGATAACTATCTGCTTCAAGCGGCCGCCATTCAGCAGTCACTTTCAACTCTCCACCGGGGCAGCCACTAAGTGGCCACCACTCCCGTCCGTCCTCTGCAGCTAGCAGCTCTTGTAGAGGCACTGAAATGTGTCCATAGATAGCCGACGTTTTGGAAGATTCGCCATCAACAATTTTCAGGACGACTGTTGAGCTCCTGTCAAAGCACAGGAACTCGAACGTCGAGTTCCACATAGGTGGATCAATGAAATACGATGGCACGGTATGATGGATGAGAGGGCTATTCCATCCCAAACTAGTGGTGACGGAGAGCTTGATTGGTTGCTCAGAGTACAGGTCCCACTTGAAATGTCTGACTTCCTGGATGTGTAGGGACACGATCCCAGTTTCTAATAAACCGCTAAGCCATTTTATGAAGGCGGCATCAAAGGCACCTACTTGATGAAGGTGGCTTCTCGTAGGCCATGCCAGCAGGGTAATAGAAGACATCAAATAGTATCGTCCCCTTTGGACTTTCAGAATGCTTGAATATTGTCCTCTCTTCTCCGATTTTCTTCATGTCACCGTCCAGATAGTAGAGGGGAAACATCGCTTGGCCTATCAGACGAGGTTGGACGATTTTGTGGTGATTCATAACCTCGAATTCGAGCCGCTCATCAAGAGAATATACCAGAAGGTATTTCGGTTCATAAAACCAGTTGGCTGAATATCTGCAATTCATGGAGTCAATCCAAGCCACCGCTACAGCGGGTGGTCATGCGTACGTTCGATCCTTTGCAGGAGAGATGGTCGCAATCTCCTCCCGACCTTGAACTCGAAGGCGAACGAAGGGGCGTGGCTTCAAGAGCTTGCTTTGAATATTTGCAGCCTGTATCACGACACGAACGGCACCGATAGCACTTCTACGTGGAGGAATGTTTGATGGGATGCGTTCATAGCTGTTGGAACGGCGTTTTCGCCCAAAGCAGCCAAAGAAAAGGGAATGCAGGAAGCTAGCCTGCCATGCAGTTCGATCGGAATCGGCATCACAAACTTCGGAGAGACGATTAAACGTACCATTAGAACTGTCCTGTTGGAAGAGATTTAAAGCAGAAATGTTTTCTGACTGTCAGTCCTATGCGGTGTCAAGAACAGGATGGTGGTAACGTCTTGGTGCTGAAGCTGTACCCTTTCAGAGGGGCTAGGAGGGCATCCATTACGGGTCGTGTGGACCTCGATGTAGCCATGAGGTTTGCAGCTACAGTTCACCTCGTTGTGGAGACAGTGTACGGAGCAAGTGAAGGAAGTATTTCCAGTTCCGGAGTTTCCAGTTCAGGGTGATCCGGCGTTCCAACTTATCATCTCCTTCCCTTTCCGCTCCCACCGACTTCTAAGATGATACCCACCCCAGATCTATCACATCTCACCGACCAGGACTACGACCAAGTTTACGAACCTGCTGGTATGACCTTGGACTCCTCTTTCCTGCCAAACTACTGACCTTCGGGCTTAGAGGATACATTTTTACTTCTAGACGCCCTAGAAGAAGATGCGAAGAGTCTGAGAGGCATCAACGCATCTGTTTGCCTGGAAGTAGGGTATAGAGCTTTCTCCGCCCCAAAAGAATAAAATGTTAACGATGTATAGTTCAGGATCAGGCTGTGTCTCTAGCTTTATTGGAAAAATTCTTGGGCCTTCCGTACGTGCGTTTCCTCGTCGTCCCATTCCGCACTGGTAAGACTGACACGAGCTTCTAGTCTACCTGTGCACCGATATCAACCCTCATGCGTGCAAATGCACTGTGCTGACCGGAAAGCAGAACCATATTGACCTCAACGTGGTTAATGGTTCCCTGGTGGCACCTTTCGATACCCGTCTGGCCAATAAGGTTGACGTCCTCTTGTTCAATCCACCTTATGTACGACGTCGGAGGAAGAAGTATCATACGCACAGCTATCCCGAGACCTAGGCGGATCATGGGCCGGGGGTTCTGACGGTATGCAAATAACCAACATGTTGTTGAGTCGTGCAGAGGTATGTAGATCGCTTCCTTCCAAGAGAGTTATACTTACATCCACCTAAGGGACTGTTATCCCAGGAGGGTCGTTTTTACCTCGTTGCCTTGAAGCAAAACAACATCCCGCAAATAGTTGAGACCATGCGCCAAAAATATGGACTCTTAGGCGAGGTATGCCTATCCTACTTACATGATGGTAATCTCTGACCGGTTCCAACAGGTCGTGCTACAGCGCCGAGCAGGGCGTGAAATTTTATTTATTATTCGCTTTGTCCGGGAAGGTAAGAACTCGAGCTCATGAATAGACTGGCAAGAAACAAAGGGAGACTATGTGATTCAAGACTTTCAGACGTGCACGGCAAACAGAATGATAACTTACTAAGTACTAACTGGATGGAAGAGTCCGATGCATACATGAGAGGTAAATGAAAGTAGAGGGTCTTTTGAAAAGAAAGAGATGTCATGAAATGTTCATCAATCGTCGCTCTCAGCACCAGGGCGTCGTCCGCGAAGACTAAATCTAGACGGGCTGGGCATGCTGAGTGACATCGTCCTATTCCCATCAGCATGAATAGACGGAGTGCTGCGGCTTGGATTTGATGAAGGGTCGAATTCCAGACGTAGGCGCAGTTGACCAGCTTGTCTCAGCTCAACGAAAATATCGCGAGAAGATACGCTGTCCGGCTTGATGTGGCGCCAAATGTCGACCTCGCCTTCAGCAAGTTCCTTATCTTTTCCAAGTGTTTTGTGGTCATGAATCCAGAAGAAGAGTTTTGGTGTCAGTGTTGAGGCAGCAAACAAGAAAGATTCGTTCCTAAGAGAAACACATCAGTGCTGGAACAATCTTGCAGAAACAAAAATGCTCACCATTCCGGAGTGGAAGTCTTGCCCGTATGTTTGGTCTTGTATTCCTTATCACCGACTCGAATCGTAGCGTAAGGTTTGACATCGGTGTGGGTGAAGTCCTTGACATCCAGCACAGTGACCCTCAGCGAACCAGGCTCGGTTGATGCAGCATTGATGTTTTCTGTCGACGGGAAGCTTGCATGTGCAGCAACCATATGGTCAGACAATCCGGCTGCTTGAGAAGCCTGGCCTTGGGGAAGTTCAGCAGGTACAGCCAGAGGAGAATCTTCGTCCTGGTCCTTGTCTCGCTTGAACACGCCGGCAACACCATGGAAAACGCCTTTGCCAGCATTAATAGGCAAACCACCAATAGTCGTCATAGCACGACCAGCGGTTGAGAAAGTTGACGTGTTCTTCCTCGACTTCGCAATGATTTCGGGCTGGAAGACTAGCCGTAGTCGGATTTGTCCTTTCTCGCCATGTTTCGTGTGGGACAAGTTGACTAGGACTTCTTTAGCTTCGAATGGTTCAACATCGGCTAAATCTATGCGCCCAGAACCCAAAGACTTCGATTGCTCAATCTGATTCCAGTCAAAGACTTCGACGGAGAAGTCGGCACCAACTCGTGAAGGCTAGCGTAGGGTTGAGACAGCCTATGTTTATGAAGGGACAAAAGGCGTACCACAGAAACCTCAAACTGCTCGTTCCATTCAGGGGTGAGAGTCTTTTTCTTCGTTTGAGACTTGAAGACCTTTTGACCATTCAAAGTGAAGACGGCGAATGGGTCGGATTTGCCTCCTCTGTCGACACCGCGGATTTCGCGACCGTCAAGAAGGTCAATACGAAGGATACCCTGGTCTGACAAAGAGTTGGCACAATTCATTACGCCGCATGTGTCAAAAGACTTACTGTTGACACTTTCCCGAGCCTCCAGCTTCACAGGAACGGGAATGTAACGAGCCTCAATCACAACAGTTGCCTTAGCCTTCTCTGGCTCATCTTGCTCTGTCAGTGTGTATGTTTGAGGAGCAACCTAGAGTAATGTGTCAGCAAATCAACGTCAGGAAAACACAAGAAACGTACCATGGTAGCCTGCAAGAACGACTTGGCATCCCCCTTCCACTCAGCGATGATGTTGTCCTTCTCATCACTTTCAGCATCGTCCAAACGGAGCCAGACGCGACCGAAATCGACCTCCTTGACGAAGCCCTCGCCGACGTAGTCCCACTGCGCGTGTGTGCTCCGAGACTTGACGGTGCTGAAGCACGGCCAGTAACCATCATCGAGGAGCACCTCAACACGTGCTTTCTTAGGGAGCTGGCCAGAGATGACGTGGAAGACGATGATGCCGGATTCTGAAGCGCAAATGTCGATGAGTCACCGGGAACTATAAGAAAGGTGAGGGCTTACGATGCGTCAACAGCTCCTCGTTGTTCATCTCAATGCCGTGCTCCGCCGTTCCATTGGTGCCATTGGGAGGAGTCGCACTGACCGGCGAATCAGACACAGGCGAACTCTTTGAGCCGCTTGACCCAGCACTGGCAGCTGTATGCGTCGTCTCCGTCGTATCTGTGGACTGCACCTTCTGGTGATGATGGTGCTTCGTATGCCTCTTCCCTTTGATTGTCACGTCTTTCGGGATATCCTCATCTGACGAGGACGACTCGCCGTCCGTAACGATGCCTTCATCATCGCTGTGCTGCTGCCGCTCGGTGAGCTGCTTGACCTGGTTGCCGTGCGAGTCGAACTTGATGTTCTTGAGGGCGAGAGCGGGGATGAACTCGGCGGTATAGTGGAGGGTGCCCTTGTGTGTGCCGCCATCGATACGAAGCGGGTCAGCGACTGCTTGACGTCCTTTGGATTCGTAGGGGTTGCGAGGGTCATCGGACTCAGCGGCAAGGTCCGTGACATGCAGTTCGGTGAAACCAAGAGAACGATCGCGAGTGAGGTGTTGATAGTCCATACACTCGAGCAACATATTCTGGAGAGTAGTTTGAGCATTGAAAGATGCGTGTAGTAAGATCACGAACCTCTCTCAACGAATGCACAGGAATGTAAATGATCTGGTCCCAGACAGGGTTGAGATCTACAAGATAAGCTTATAAGCCATTCTCTAAAAAAAACACTCAAAAAGGAACTGACTATTGTTGATAACCTCCGTCCTAGCCTTGGTAACATTCTGCACTTGCACGCGAACATACGGATCGCTCTTGCCACCAAGCGCAGCCTCGACGTTCCTACCAATTCATCCATCAGCAAAACGGCCCTCCTGAAAATCTACAAACACGCACTTGACATCAACAGCCTTATCAATGACCAGCCTGACCACGCCAATCGGAGGCTTGTACTGGTCCGAACCGTGCAGCGCGCCAGCCATAGCCAGTGGCTTGAATTCCGCCGAGAGCCGCAGCTTGCCTTGCTTGCACCCGCTGAGAGGGAACCAGTCGCGTCCTTCGCTCGCCTTGGCGTGTATGAGGTCCGTGAGTTTGATCGACATGTATCCAATGACGGGGTCCTTGAGGAAGTCACGATCGTCGACGACCTTGACGGTAATTGTGGCCGTCTCCTTGTCCGTGCACAGAAACTCGTATGGTGCCTCCCAGACGGGGCTGGTCGTGTGTTTGAAGCATGGCGAAGAGAACGAGGACGAAGAAGACTGATTGATGTACACCTTGGCGAAGGGGTTGAGGTCACCAGAGAGTGACTTGCTTTGGTCGAGTTCTTTCGCCTGGTGGAGAACCAGACGGACGATACCAACAGCTAAATATGAAAATCAGAGCTGGTCGCTATACACATCCACAGACAGACGCACTTGAATCCAAGACTTCCTCTTTGCCTTCCTCAGGTTCCAAAACAGGGAAGTAATTGACGTCATAGCGCAGTTCACCACGCTCCTTCCCATCCTTCAAAAGCGGCGAGACGATATCCTCCTGTGTCGAGTCTTCTTGCAGCTTCGCAAGATCGAATTGAGCAGAGCTCATCAAGGTGTTCTTGCGATGGTCGTTGTAATCATAAAGACTGAGCACCAAAGTTTCGTGCAGCGAGTTGACCAGAATATACTTCGTCTCCATCCAGGTCGGGTTGTACGTGTTCGACTTGTACTTCGTCCGCACAAGTTCTGCACGGTTGTTGATCGAGAGACTGACGTAGGGATCGGGTGTACCACCACCAATTTTCGTTCCTTTGATTCCACGCGCGGTACGGACGACGACCTGGACGACACCAATGGCTGCATCAAGGGGTTTGCCGGACAGCATCTGCTCGAGGTTGAGCGTGAAGATGTTCGGGTCATACATCATCGGTCCCAGCGTCGCGTGCGTCATCTCCCGAATGAACGTCGACAGTCCAGGGAGCTACAGTTATGATCGCCAAGTCAGCACACAAGCTCTCCAAAGCACCCTATCGCACTCACATTCGCAATATCCAAGCCAAACGTATCACCGCCCAGGGGCTTGAGCACGAAGTCGATATCCGGCTTTTCCAAAAACGTGATGTCCACCAGCTGGATGTGCGGGAAGTTGGACATGAGCTTCATGCGTATGCGCAACAGGCCCGAGAACGATATGTCCTCGACGAGATGGGCAGCGCGGCAGTGGCGAGGCCCTTGCCCACGCGCACTTGGAGCGTGATCTTGGGGTTGACCTGGTCGTCCTTCTGCTTCTGTGTCATCTCCGAGGTGTCCTTCGGGGTGAACGAGAGGCCCCAGTCCATCATCACGATATCGTCGTCCGTCTTTGGGAACGTGCGGACCTTGTCGATCCGGGGCGCCTTGCTACCGAGGGTGAAGTGCGATAGGCGGAGCGAGTCAAGGAAGCCGGGGTGTTGTAGCTCAGGATTTGGTCGACGGAGGAGACGATGGTCGCGGAGAGGACGGGCTCGTAGATGCGCCAGAAGCGCTCAAGGAAGTTGTTGAGCCATTCCGCAGACTCGTGTTCGGAGGCGAGGCGCGTCTTGACGAGCTCGCGCTGGATGTCGTCCCGGGCATTCCGCCGCATGCGCGTCATCGACGTTGTGTAGTACGTGTTGCAGAACGCGAGGACAATAAAAAGCCAGCCCCATCCAAACCCGAAACGCGTCAGGAAGTGCGTCGCGAATACCGCCTGCACACACAACGAAACAACACCCACACCCATCCATCCATCAGCTATCACAAACCAAATGAGATGGCACAGACACGTACGACGACAATGACAGCAGCGTTATGATACCAGTCCCCATAGAACTGTTCTGCCAAGAACATG
>JANKHO010000022.1:0-65508 GCA_027627235.1 Agrocybe chaxingu | reverse complement strand
GGCGCTCAAACTCCTCTGCCTGCCTCCCACCTGCGTCGACCCTCTCCGCGAAGGCGGCTGACCGGATGGTGACGGCGACTTGGCTGGCCCAGAGCCTGTTGTGGAAGACGCAGAAACCGAGGATCGTTTCGTCTTGACGGGTATCTTGAGCTTGGCGTGAAACATGACATCTGCACCGGAGAAACGGCCTACGACCCCTTCACAGTACCCCTAGGATGAGAGGGGTTAGTAACGTATATGATTCGGCGGAGATGGGAGTGCCCAACAGTGCAAAAAAAAATCAAGCAAAGAAGATGAGAAATGAGTTTGGACGATAGATGGCTACATTCGTTCGAGAGACCGGAAGAGATACCTTCAGGCTGCTGAATCCTCCTCGAAAACCAAACGCGCTTCATTCAAATATGAAATAAAGGAAGAAAGAAAAAGCGAATATATGCGTCTTATTCAAAGAGGCGAGCGCAAGCCAGAACCGTTGGACAACGCCTGGCCACCCAGGTCAAAAAACGAGGACGCGATACGGAAAACGCGGATCGAGTCGAACAGCAAGACCGAAGAAAGTGAAATGAAACATGCAGAGAGAATCACCGCCGGTCCAGAGGCAGGACAGAATGAAGACGTCGATCTCGTAACCCGTCTTCTAGCCAAAGGAACCGCGCAGAAGTGTCGAAACCCCTCTAAAGCCATCCACCCCACGACTACAACGCGTTGGTCTCCATTCTGCTGCACAAACTGCACAGGAACGCGGCAAGAGCACCCGACTCCCGCCCGCCGTAGGCTGCGGGTAGTAGCCGATCAGAAAGAAGAGATGGAAGAGACATCCGTGATGAACAGAAACAACAGAAAAGCGACGAGAACCGGGAAACGAAGAGCATGGAAAAATTGAACGCGCATAACAGTGATGCCGATGGTGATTAAAAGAAGGCTTGCTCGAATGAACGGAAAAATAATTGGGGTGATGGGTGATGGCACGGATGAAGGCATTACGAAACACGAAAATTGAAGGACGAGAAGAGCGAGGAGAGCACGGCGAAGGAGAGAGGTGAAATTCAGAGAAATGGAAAGGCAAACTGCCGGAAGCGATCTCGCCGGAAGATAGACGTCTGTTTCCACGAGCGACGGAACCCACACCGGGGGGTCCACATCCAAAGAAAGAACACGAAACGAAGCGTAGAACATCATGCCCACTCCGAACAGACAGAAACGAACGCAAAGTCATCACGGAACGTCCACGATCCGTTGATTTCGATGATGAATGGATGATTGCAGGAACGGAGGCCTGAGATGGATGGATTGGACGGCGTTGCGCGGCCATCTGGCGTTACACTGATGACATTGCGCTCGGTGCGTGTATGAAGCGAGGGTGAAGAAGGTGAAGAACGAAAGGTAGGCAGAACGTGGACGAAGGGGGCCGGATGAAGATAGGACTCACCAAGTAAAACCCCTCCATCTCGGGTAGCTGGCACAGCACAGTGATCTCATCGTCCTAGAGAACCAAGACCGTCGTCAGTATCACTTTCGTTCAACCGACTCCCGCCGAGAAACGAGGAAACCGTTCGATAAAGTCGAACAACCGACACCAAGTCCCGAAGGTCAGTCGGAGCACGAACACTACAACAAATTTCAAAATGCCAGTAGACGCACCTTGAGGAACATCAAATCATCCGCGCTCTCCGCCACGCAGTCGTTTATCGCCGTGCACTTTCCAATACCGCCCTTAGCTGCGAAACGGGTCCACCGCGCCAGCTCTGCCGCTTCCAGTCCCATTCTCTGCCTCCTTCTTGGGTTACTTCACGGGTAGGTTTGACTGGGCCCAGGATGGATAAGCAGCGGTTTCTTTAAAGGCAAAAGGGATGGCGAGGAGCCTTGGGAACGTGTGCTGTGTATCGACACCGAAATCGTAACCACCTTCTAAGCGCCTCCGTTAGTACCGTTCTCTTCCCAGCCGTTGGCAGCGTAACATGACATAGAGAGCTCACAGTCGTAAGGCCCACTTCCACCGACTTCCCTGAACCTCCTGGTTGGAGACCGAACGACTCAGAACAAGCAGGAGAAGATGTTGGAAGGGACGGAAAGACTCCGATGTTGCGTGCCTGGATTTTTCTTCGGGGCTTTTGGTACACAATTGTCAATAAGGGTCGTATTTCGCCGAGCGGGCCATAGTTTCCGGTAGCGCTTCAGAGCCAATCTTCATGGGGGACGCGCAAGAACTCCAGAAACGATTAGAGTGGTGAAGCTAAGGCTCGTCGAAGGATTCAAAGTCTCAGATACTCTATAACTTACATAATCAACTTGATTCCACAAGTGCACAAGGCTAGGAAGGGCCGGCTTCTGGACTGACATAAGTAGCCCGACATTAGCGACAGAATTCGAAATTTGGACCATCTTAACCGTTTATCGATCGGAGACAACCCAGAAAACGCCTGAGTTTTCCCCAGCCTCCAGCTTCCAGTTCTGTCGAGCGCCCAATCGCCCACTCCTAACTTCTTTCTGGTTTAATGGAATTTGCAAGGGTCTTCCTGTATACCGAAGAAAATTTCCGGGTGTCCACATACTTAGTGAGGACCCCTGGTCCTGGTGTCGATTCACATTTTATCTGATGCCTTCGAGATAAGGACCTGGAAATGTCCACAACCTAAGGACTAACCTCAAGTTATCTATTTCAGCCACTAGCATCCTCGACATTTATGGTTTAGTATTGGATCAGCAAGCAGTCCAACTTCTCTCTAAGCTTCGGGAAAATCATATTTTTCTCTGAGACCGAAGATGTAGCGGCCGCATCATCGACGCGCTTCCAGATTTAGTTTTGGAATACGGGGAAAGCACTGGGGAAAGAGATCTGAGATATCTGACATCTAGGCAACACCCCAGGTTGCTGAGTGAGAGCGCGCATCATGACCTCTCCTATTTCTGCGCTCGGATCTAAAACAGTCGTTGACAATCAGGCCGATATGATGGGCGCTTATTGTGCGTGTCACCTGAGCGCTAAGAGAAGCTTCAAGGATGCGACTTCCTCGTCAACGATGCTGTTCATTGGGATGAGCGGAATTCATAAATTGTCATGAAAAATACACCTTCGAGATTTCTATTCAATTTCAGTTTTTCTCCATCGCAGGATGGGTTTTCATTTACTGAGCGTCTATGTTTTTTAATGATAGAAAATAACCCTCCTATTTTTGATTTCCTGGGGCTGGATGCGAGAAATAAATACGAAAGCTCTGGAACGAAGGAACGCAGGAACGGCACAATTTACTAATGGAAATCTATTTCGAGATTTTGGCGTAGAAAGGGGCATAAAGCTCTTCTCGATAGCGAAACAAACGGCCGCAAACTTGTACAGAATTTCAGGATATCCCTTCATTTCGGCAGCATTTACCACGACGTTTGGCGTAGCGGTAGCTAGTTCAGTCGCGTGCCAGTGACCGTGGCTACGTTCATAGTTCAAAACGGACAGACCTTCGCGCAAACTAACGCCATAGCGTTATCCGAGTCGACGACATGTTCGAATTTAGAAACGCCTGCGCCGGCTAACAAGAACCTGGTGTAGGCGATGCGTGTCAGAAACTAGTCGCCCACTTCATCCAGCCTCTGTTTCCACAGCACTGCGTACCAAGAGTGGTCCTCCTGCGATGTGCCTGGTCGAACGTGCTGTTCGAAAAGAGATTTCACGTGCTCCAACGCGCCGGGGACCTAAGAGCCTTGTTGGGGCCTTCTTCTCGCTGAGTAGAATTAGTTGTCAATGATGGATCTCGATTCAGATGAAGTGCTCACTTGGGGCAAGCCTGCGTTTACAGCAGAGCCGGAGAGTGCTTCTTCCAGGCGGCGCAGAGATTTGACGTCGTCGCTCTTCTTTGTCGGGCTCTTTCAACCCATTGAGAGCGGTGACGAGCTGGTTTTCGACCGCGTCCAAGTGCTTCTCGCCCCTTCCATGACCTTTCCAACTCGTCCTTGAATTCGTCCACCGTTTTTGGAACTATTCTCGCTCTTTCCGCATCGCGTCGAGCTCGTCGGTAAATTCCTTCTCCTTGGCCCTCAGACTTTCATCCCCATCATCTCTAAATATATTCTCTGTTGGCCCCTCCTGCACGCTGACGAGTTCTATGATCGACTAGTGAATTTTCGCACGGAGAACTCCACCTGTGGCGCATTGATGCCTAGCTCTTTCTTTCGACAGCACGACGAGAAGTGGTCCGTGTTAATTCAACTGGGATACCATACCCCGTCTGCGAGTATCGTGATTCTGAAAGAAAGCAAATATACACCGCACGATACGGATGCGGCGAAGGGCGCCCACTACAATGAAGAAACACGTTCCGCTGCCACTCCTAAATCACGGGCGTGCAGTAGGAGGATAGTCCAAGTCAGGGTTCGCAGCGCAGTCCTGCGAGAATCTCGAGGGTGAAACCCGTTGGAGCTGAGACCGTGTTTCCCGCATGGCAGTTGATTGTGCGAGGCAGGGTCGAAGGAGAAAGTTGAGGCCGTAATACGTCCCAAATCTGCGATTATGGTACCCTGGTCGTCAATGGAGTGGTATTCAAAGTTACCTGCCCGGGGAATAAGCGCGTTCCAGAGCTAAACCGCATAACACCTATCTAACGATTGATCATACCACCGCTCGACAAAAGCGTTCATAGGAGAAATTCGCCAAGAAGCGGCCCACACAGATGCAAGAGGTATCAATATCCTTATAAAGCAATACGGCACCTCTCGCAGACGATTACGCAGTTCGGGATAAAACTATTTGGAAACCCCCCTTTCCAGCAGAAACCCAGGGTTCCCAAATAACTTATTCGGAAACCCGGTTGCTCGAGCATGAATGTTCGTGCCTTTCCGGTGATGTCGACCAAATATGGCACCGTGCGCCGTCCACGGCATCATCGGCTTTTCCCCAGCTGACGCTGTATGAGCGTTTACTGCCCTTCCCTCTAGCTTTTACACCCCATAGTAAACATATATAGCATACTTAGCTGTGCTGAAGAAGGTCGATAGATATTTTGAGCTTATAATGTGCATGGGGACCGATTAGTTTAAGAATAATTCGTGAGGCGAGGCGGGCATCATTTGCAACATAGGGGACTTGATAGACGATAAAGGGATGAGCGACACCATCGTACATTGCTTGCTCTGATGCTTGACTAATCTGAACAAAGAGTCTGTGTATCAGTAGATCTCTGAAGGCTCAGAGAGTGAAGCCTCAAGTTGATGTTGACAAGTTGTCTCCGAAGCTGTGAAGAAGTTACATACTATTTATGTAAGCCCACCACGATGAAAGATCAGACAAGATATTGCAACATTCACACAAGCATAACAGAGCACTATTTCAAAAGGTATTATGTAGAGTACTCAGCAAAATTCACTCATCCTCATGTCTTGGGAGAGCAAAGCCGGCGCTGGACACCAATATCAAGACATCGCTCTCGCTTCGGCGCCTCCTGCAGCGTTCAGGGATTCCGAGAACCCATTCCGCATGAACTGCTTTAAAAAAATAGCTGGGCTGAAGGTTCTCGCCTTCCGTGGGCTCAATGTCTTTTCATAAGCAGTGGGCGCCGGCGTCAAAAGGCGCTGGAGGCGCTTCTGAGCGCTCGCACATCGCCGGCCGTGCCTCCGGAAAGGCAAACATGCACAAACTTTTGATGGAAGGACAAATGTGAGGGGTTTCTACATTAATGACGAGAAACCCAGGGTTTCCGTGGAAAGGGGGGTTTCCAAATAGTTTTATCCCGCAGTTCGAGGCATACTTATCTTACTGGGATTTCTGCAGAGCAGCCAGAGCGGCTCCGCCATTTTTTTGTTATGACAAAGGAAGGAAGGAAGACGAAATTCAAGGCGTTCTGAATTAGCGCACGTGATGACGACTGAATTCGGGACCAAGCACTGTCTCTTCTCCTCGAATCCTAACAACAAATATTCAAGTCCCTGGTGATACCTATGGCTACACCCCGCACCTTCAAGGCTATAAATCTGGAGCTGAAGACATCATTCCGCATTATCAGTGAGTGAGCAGGATGTTATCCAATTGCAGTTGAAAGGTCACGAAACTGATCGACGCCTTCTGCAGGTTACAAATCCTGGCTGTAGCGACCTTAGACCTACCCTTCCTACAAATGGACCTATTGTTCTTACCCGCCGGTCATCTAGTACACGCCAAACCAACAGGTTGCGAATATGGCAGAGTATCTGCTGTGTCCGATGAATATCCGCCCGCCAAAAAAGTGATCCAAAATGCCTTGCGCTGATCTGGTTGTCAACGTTCATCTTGTCGTAATGCGGTGCGTTTAAAAAGCTTGCCATTTAACTAAATGCCTATAGTTTTTCCAGGCACCAGGCCACTTGCTTTCAGATAGTCCCGTAGTCGTCAGGTCTACGGCAGTTAGTGCAAGAATAGTCAAGAATCAGGTGCTTGCTTCTTTGCATTGTCTCTATCCGGGCCTTCTGTCGTTCAGCCGGTTTAAAAAGTCTCATTGGGATCTAGCGCAGTGGTTATGAAGTCCCGACTTCACTTTCAGGCGCATCTATCAAGACGCCGGACGGAAGAAGCCGTCGTCGCTTCGTACCCCACACCAACCCCACACGTCGTGATACTTGCGCCAAGCCCCATTTGCACAAGCAGTGACACCTCGAGATCATGATGGTTCTACCTGGGATCTATGCAATGGCACTAATCAGCATCCTGTGCTTCTTTCATTTTGCCATATAACATCCCATCTCGGAGACGGAGTCGGCTTTCTTCTTTTCCTCCCCTTCCTTTCAGAATCTCCGCGCATGCCAGCCTCAAGGTTCCACCACGGAGGATGTCAGATACGCCGTTGACCCACGTCGACCTCGGCGATACGATTGGGGCGGTGGAAATTGGGTCTCTCTTCGCCGTCTTTCTCTTTGGGATCCTCACGCTCCAGACCCACTTCTACTACTTGACGTACCCAAACGATAGATGGACTCATAAGCTGCTCGTCGCTACAATATGGTGCGTTTCTGCAGTACTTGAAGGGCATGCGGTTGTTCAACCAGCGGCAGGGTCTTGGAAGTCGGTCATACGGCTGGAGTCAGCTATGAGGTGTACCGAGTAACGATAACTCTTTATGGGCGCCCACAACTTTTGGTCCGCTTTCAAGGCTTTGCGGCAGTTACAGTCGTAGGAGGGTTGATAACATACCTCACACAAGTGCGTTACGAGTCGCTGATTCATCCCGTTCGTAATAACGGTTGCGACCAGCTATTCTTCTCCCGCCGTGTCTTCAAGCTCCTTCCCCGACCCTACAACCTCATTGGGATTCTTTGTATGGTCGCCGCCTCTGTTCGAATGTTAGGGAGCTTTTACCTCACCGTGCAAGGCCTCCGTTCACCATCGATCGTTGCTTATCGACGCGACTGGAAATGGCTCGTATCTGCCATGTTGGGAGGGGGCGCTGGGATCGACGTTATCATTGCTGTGTCAATGTTGTATTTCTTGTTGTCGAAGAGAGGCAGCACGCTGGAGAGGTAAGCACCCTGTGAGCGTCGCATTTTCTTGGGCGCAAATCTGATATAACAAATTAATGGCAGGGCGTCCAGAGTAATCGACCAGCTGATCGCCTATACACTTCGTGCGCTTCTCGTCCATTAGCATTACCACTTGACGTCTTATTTATTTTCCGACAGGAACGGGGCTCCTTACAAGGTGGGATCAAGGCCCAATCCCTTTCGATTTTTCTGACTTCCAACTCAGTCTCTCCGCGATCGCCATGCTTGTAGCGGTCAGCTCTCTCTCTCTCTCTCCCTGACTTTCAACTCGATCTCACTGCCATCCAGTTCCAAACACGTCCTGAAAGCCTCATATGGCTCGCGCTATATACCTTCCTCGCAAAGCGTGCGTTAACCTTCCTCTTTCCTCGGTCTCTCTCTAAACACCTCTTCGCTTCAGTCTACTCCAACAGTCTGTTATCGGCGCTGAACGCCCGGCATTCGATGCGGGAGGAGATGTCGGGCTCGATCAGTGTCGAACAATTCACACTTCCGAGAAGTCAGCGCGCGCGAGATACGACAGCGCGATCACAAAACGAGGTGCGTTCATCCAAGCACTCTTAGCTCCCGACTAATGACTTTCGACCCGATTCCTTAGTTCGTCATGCCTTCCCCGATGATCTCAATAGAGATGAAGACCGCGACAGATATTACGACTGACGACAGGGACCTGAGTCTTCAAGTGCGTAAATTGCCCCGTCGAGGTCGGAATCCGCTAACCCGGTCGCGCACCAGGACAAGAGGCCTTTGGACATGCCACACGACAATCCACCTCGGGCATACAGCCTCGCAGGAAGAAGGAAAGTAACATCCCCCAGCTTTCCCTGAAATCGCTCAGGAGGGACATCGGATGCGATAGTTTATCCACGAAAGTATTACAATTGCAGGCTATAAAGTAGAACGGTGATGGGAGGAACATAAGTTTGGCCGTAATGCGACGGGATTGTATTTGTACTGCATCGAGGTATAATACTATTGAAGAAGACCGAGGTGCCGAAGGCTGGCTTCGACGGACGACCATTTGCTGCAGCCAGCGCCCGTGAGCGCCACAGGCCGCAAACCCGTAAGCAATCTTCCCTTTCGGGGATTTCGACTTTCCTACCACATCGGAGGAGCTTTTGGCAAACGCCGGAGGAGAACGCTCTTTCGAAGAGTGCTACATACATCTTTTTTCCGCAAAAAATGCCTGACTTTGCATTTCACCCGCGCTCAAAAGCCGGCTGCATACTGGCATCGAAATTTTGGGACGGCAATTTTCGACCGCATATCCTGAAAGAGGAGACTCGCAGACAGGAGTTCTGTCGGTGGCATCGCTGGGAGAACTCGCAGCGGAGACGTATACGGTATTGGCATAAAATCTTTTGATGCACCATCGTGCAATACGGGTCAACCCAGATGATGTCGGAGGAAAGAACCCGCCGGCGGGGGAAAAGCGCCCGTGCCTGAAAAGATTGCCCCAACTTCCAAGATGTCCTCGAGTACGCTTGGTACGCAGACGCTCCATGTGCTTGCCAACGCAAATTTACGTGACTCCGGCATCCACATCTTCCTCCTGAGTGCTGGGTCCTGAGGCTTGATGCACGAAGCTGGGTCTATGTAGAGTTGCGTATTACGGGGAGGAAAGTACTGACCTCTTTTTTCATCCGCCGCGTAAAAATGGAGAAACGGGGGTGGGGTCAACGGAAGCATCTCTACCTACCCCTAGGAGCCAAAATTGGAAATTCTAGAACTGGCCACGGACGGGTGTCTACGGGTGTGCTGCCCACTGTAGCCGGTACGAGGAGGGAAGACTCTCGGCGCCTCTCACTGCTCAGTGCCTGGCTGAACTTCAACCCACAATTTTTCTCAGATGGCCTTGGCGTTTTAGAGTTTTTTCATCGATGTTGAGCCGGTAGTCGGGAAAGCCTAAAAAGGCAGCAACCCTCCTTCTTTTAGTACGTCAAAAAGAAGCTCAAGATCGGCATAAGGTTCATTAATGATTAATATTAAACTAAATTCGCGAAGCGCCCGAGCGCTTAAATTATTCTATCGAAGCGTCTCAAGTTAATGGACGAGCGAGGAAATACAACCAGCAATCCTGAAGAAAGGTATGGGTTTCTATATACTTCTACACTTTGGTATCATTTCGATAGGCTGGACTCGGGACGCTGTCGACGGTGATTCGAACTTTGCCCTGCCCAGCTCGTCAGTTTACTTCATCCAATTTTCGAACAACGACGTACTACGGAATCGTCTTGGGCTGTCTCCATCGTTGTCTTCATCTCAATGGCGATGGGCTGCGGTGGTGCGAGCTGAGTACTCTGTCGTTAGCAACGATTCGTCGTGAAAATGGTGTAACATACATCTAATCGGGTGTTGTGCTCTCTCCGTGTCGTTGTCCGCCTCGAGAATCGTTCGAAAGAGGGCATGGAGGTCGTTGAATCCTCTCTCAATTCTTGTCGAGAGTTGAGTCTACGATAGAATTGAGAGCGCTGTGGTAAATATGGGTATGGACCACGTACGAAGAGAGCAAGCTATTCGAATAGACTGTGAATGGTCAGAGGGGAAGCTTCGGAGAAGGCAACTCAGCTTACGTTTCGCCAGGCATGTGTACATGGCAAGCCACACGACTACGAGAACGTTAGAGAGAACGAGGTGAAGAGTGGGCGAACGAACGATTGTCCGGCATAGCTTGGTACTAGTGAAGAGTTCAGGGAACATAATGAACCACAGGGACGACCTAGACTTACGCAGATGAGAAGGACCACAGCGCCGACGCTGGAAGGAGTAAGTCGAAGCCTCTATGATCGGGCGAGGAAGTACCTTGTGAGCAGGCCAGTGCCTGCAATGATGTCAACGCAAGGAACGGTATGAACGAGATAAACACTCACGAATAGTGTAGGCGATGAGGCGGTCAATAACTGAGGCGATTCTGCGAGCCACTCAGTCGCAGTCGTCTGGTTAAACTACCAACGCACCGTTCGAACGCCTGACTACGCTTCTTCGAGAGATAGTAGAGCATCGAGACCGCGATGGTCACATCGATCGTGGCGCCAGCGGTAAGCAACGTCGTAACGAGCCATGTCATCTCCCGGCGATACTGCTCAACGCTCTTCGTCGTCACCGCGCGGTAGGAGAGGTAGATGCTGCCTATGAAGCGTAACCCGGAAACGCTGATGCACGCGATCCCGATGAATGAATACGGCCGGGGCAACACTTTGAACAGCCGAATGCTGAAGAATCCCTGGATTGGGATGAACAGACGTCGAGATAGTGAATACGATCCGACTCACCTGGACCAGGAAAGTAATGGCTCCCGCGACGGCGATCCCTGCGCTGAGAGCAGGGAAGGTAGTAAGGAGCTCAGGCCTGCCGTACAGCGTTATTGTTGCTCGATATACTTCGTAGGAACCCGCGATCGTATGGCCGACCTCAAGTAGCCATATGGCCGCCACCTTGTGCGAGACGTTAGCCAGGAAGAGGGAGAAATAAATTCGCCGCTCACAAGTGCCTTGTACGTCCAACGATCGTCTCTAAACGTCCCATAGTACATGTGAGCTTGTAGGGTGACGATCCCGAAGACGAATATCGAGAATAGCAAGCCTATTTGCAAGGCTCCGATGCTGTCGTTGAGGTCTACATGGACGAGGCCGGATTCAGACATTTGGCCGTCTGTGTGCAGGAGCGTGGTAGGTGGGCACTGAGTGGGCGAAGGGCAGACGCGAGCGATAAATTGCCCGGCTCCATGAGTTTTATATAGCCGATTGTGGTCGTTGGTCTCAAAAGATGGAGAAGATCGGCAAAAGAACTAATCGGGATATGAGCGCATGGCACAGGAAAATGCCGCCGCTGACATAGCAACTTCGCAAGCCCATGAATCTCTCACTGTCCCCTACTGTCCCCTTCAATTGGAAATGTGTCTCGACTTGGAATGTCGTGAATGATTCCGTTCTCCTTCCAAGCCTCTCAGTATGCGCCACAAGTAAGGGGTAACCTGGGGGATAACATTATGCAGATGAGGAAATTACTTAGCAAGTAGATTCTGCGTCCGTTCAATCATCCATCGAGTGCCGCGCCTTTCAGACAGTCTGTACGGATAATTTATTCACCAGAAGCGAGGCGTACCGTTACGCGTCGCAGTCGCCAATATTTAACCTTTTTTCCATTGCAGAAGACCAGAACTGGCGGCGTCGGAATTCCAGCCATGTCGAGATGTTGATTTTCACATGGTTCGAAAATCGATGGCAGCCCAAATCTCGAAATGGCGTTTTTACCAGTGCTTCACAGGCAGAGGTTATTTAATTCAGTTCCTAGATCACCGAGTGTCTCTATGGTGTTTCTCGTACTTCGAATAATCTACGTGGGTCCATATTGGTCGCTTTTGAAGGCTACCACGGGAATTAATCACCATCGTGTGTAGTACGGCTGGCCCGGCAATCGGTGCTAGTTAATGGCGAGGTTTTCTCTGTGGAACGACGATGTGTTGGGCTAGATAGTCGCAGACGGGCAGAGGGACCGGGAATCTATATAGTATATGCTCAAATGGAGGTGTTTTCTTTTCGTTGCTCACTACGCGTGCGAGAAGAAGATCCGCCCTGCGACGAATAACGAGCAGACAGGAGTCATAAATTGCATAGGCATATTGGCTTCAGTCATGGTGTCCAACGGTGTACACGGGCGCTTCGCTCACGAGAGCTACCTATTGAAGGAGTGAAGCTGGCAATCGGTTATCCCAACTGGGGTATGGGTCCATTCCGGACTTGATGCATATAGCTAGTCTAGTTTTGAGAACAGCTCCAAGGGCCCTCGAGGCGGCTAGCGGGTACCTTAGGTTCCCCATAGTCGATAAGTCGGGGAAAGTTTCCATGGCAAAGGCGCTTGTCTCATTGCGTCAAGAGAAAATACTCTATAGATCATGTCTCGTTGGATGCGGTTCGATTCAGAACAATTGGTCTACGTCTGTCTGTGTACATAGCCCACGAAGCAAATACTGAATGGTTCGTGTCATGAAGAAGCATGAAGACATTATTTGTGTGGGGTATCGGTCGGGACCCAAATAGATGCATTTTGATCGAGGCGGCTTGAGGATTCCTGCGCGGTGCCGACAGACCAATAGCCCCAATGTTGTTCATTCTCCGGCTTTGTACTGCGTAATGGCGCGTTCGCCTCTTTCATAAATTGAGTCGTGGCGTGCTATGAGGCAATCCCTTCATTTTGAGTGGAAGTTGACCGCGATTTGGTGGTCGAAGCCATTTACCCCTTCCTCGCCATATGGCCGCTGAAGAACAGCTCACAAAATGGTATGTAGAAGCCTGTAGAAGCTGTGTGTGCATTCGACCTGGTTGGGTAGATACCACCGCGTGAGTTTGCTTCAAACCGCGAGGTATCCAATCCCCGTGGAGCGCAAGGTCTTCGAAATCATGCTTACGATACATTCTGGCAAACGCGACAGATCTAGAGGAAAAACGCGTCAATTATAAACTGATCTGTCCTAAAGCATGGTCCAATTGTCTCTATACCCCTGACGGCGGGTGGAAGTGCACCGTACTAGTTCTCTCGCCCAGTTCCACCCCAACCCTTCGATTCTCATGCTCCATCCCGAAGCCCGCCCTCCCAGCTGACTCACTTGGCGGCCGTTGAGAAGGAAGCGCAGTGGTCATCCCGATGCCGTGGATGTGGTATTGCTCTCCCACAACCTCCTTCACGGCGATCATTAATCGATCGAGGCGATTGATGATCCCAAAGGCGGTGGAAATACCGACGCAGAACATCCTATGATGTCCAAGGTTTTTGAGGTCAGGCGTATGTGGCCAAAGAGAAAGGCAGAGGCGTACATGTATTGCTCGTCCTGCAAGGTCTCCATCGTGAGCGACCTTGGAAGTCCGTAGTCTTCCTCAGCTTCCTTATGGATGACATTTAGCCCGTGGTACTGAAGCATAAAACGGTCGAGCAGGGGACACGGAGTAATTTGCGGCAGTGGGCTCCCATTGCGTAAGGATGAGGAAATCATGGCTGACGGCGATCATTACGTAAGACCGGCGTCTAATTCGATCAACGTACGCACCAATCACAGCAAGAATATCGCCTTGAAAGTCAGGATCCATGAATCGTGTTCGACGAAGGAAGGCACGGGACCAAGAAGGCTCTAGATGTTCTATGATCGACATCAGGTGAGAAAGGGAGTAGGAGATTGCCCTGTACGTGGTCAATATCGTTGGTGCATGTTGTGTATTACGGCTTACAGCTGCAAATCAGCGATCTTTTGGTATCGCGTAGCCGGCCATCTGCCACGGAATGAGAACTGGGAGGAATTGAATCGGGATATTACTATAGGGAAGGAGTAAACCCACCTCATAAATAACATTCGTACGGAGATCAGCGGAGCGTGTGATTTTACTTCGAATCGCAATGAGACTCGATATGATTTCCTGGATTTCGTGTTCGTGTTTCGTGTTCGCGAAAGAGAGGATATCGCAGTAGATAACCCCAAGTTCTGACGAAGTTGTGGCTAGTAGGTTCCGGTGGTAACGACGGATCGTGGTAGAAGGAGGGAGGAAAGAAGTAATGCTGAACAAATGAATGAGGGTTGAAATATGAAATGAAAAAACAAACTTACAAGGCAGCAACAACGCCAATAGTGACGAGAACAAAGCGACGCTGCTCGTAGGGCAGATTAGAAGATATATTAAAACATTGCAATGAGCTCTCACCCAAGCGACGGACCAGCCGTATCCAGGCGATCCTGGCAAGATTATGTGGACCTCTTGGTACGAGTACCCGACAACCTGCATTACCCAATTTTTGAGAGCGAATAGATTATACAGAGCGCCAAAACCTAGACAAATCGAGGCAACGCACCAGCAACGTGGTAACGAAGAATACGATATTAGTCATTGGAGGGACGGGCCAATAAAGGCGAGCAAAGAAGAAGAAAGGGAAGCAGACGGCGCATACAGCGGCTAATCCATATGCATTTCCAGCTCCAGATCCGCAGGAGATGTACCTATGGCTCGTGTGTAAGGCGACGGCACAAGTAAAAGAAAAAATGGAGTAGACATACCACATCACCATTCCAGTTAGACCACCGCCGAAAGTGCTCACAATCCTGGCTGTAAGGCCAAAGGCGGTGTCTCCGCGAAAGCGGGCCAGTGTCAGCTGTCCCATGAAGCTACTCAGAGGATCAACCTAGCCGAACTAGAAACCATCGGAGCTCGAGACATACATAGCCCACACGAAGCGATTTTCTGTAAGCAAGTGGTGTCAGCAGCGTCCCCAGCCGAAATAGCAGCACGCACTATACGCGAAGCCCGCAGAAGACTTAAGCAAGGTCGGAAGGCAAAGAATAACAGTGAACAATCCGGCCTTGATCGCGAATATGGTGTTTCCGCTGCCCAACGCAACGATGAATTTATAGACCAGTGTCAGTAACCACTCGAGTGTGTTCCGCGGCGGAAGGGCGTCTGGGTCCCGCTTCTTGGGCAACCCCAAATCATGCGCATCACCGGAGGCGAATGCCTCGTTCTTCGAAGAGTAGGAGGACGTTTCGTCCACGTGCTGAAGTCCCTGAATGACGTCTGAACTCGGCGAAGTATTGAGCAGGAGTCGAGCGGTATGTTCAAGACAAATCACGCACTGGGGTCGTCGTCTTCTGCTTGTTCGACTCCTTCAGATACAAGCCATGGGTTCCATCGAAAGCGTTCTAACGGGGTCCATATCTGGCAGTGCGGCCAAGGCCGTTGTTCCTCAAGTTTCAGGATTTCGTTGAGCTGGGATAGAAATCGTCAGAATAACCGAAGGACCAAATCAAACTCAATACGAGATATCATTCGAATTCAACTCACCATCTCGATGGCGATCGAGCTAATTTGTATGAGGTTATACTGGTATACATAGCAGTGGAAAAGATGTCGATGAGGAGGAATGGTTCGCTCCTCGTGGTATCCTTGGTCGTGATCATATCCGCTTTCCCGTTTACCGTAAGAACTGTCCGAATGCTTTGGGTCTTCACGAGGCTCCTGTGTAATAGGGTTGTATGTTGCGTCATGCGTTGGTGTTGGTGTAGAAGAAGATGGAGTATGTGGGCGAGAAATAAAAGGTTCGTCGACGAACCCATCTGGCCCAATGTCCTCAAACGCCGATTTGTAGGGCTCAAGAACGAGGTGTCTAGCCAGAGGAGTGTTTCTAAGTTGAACGAGTTAGCATAAAGAAACCGGCGTACCTCGTCTCTTCACGAAAGAAGTCCAATGCCGCCTGCAACTCGTCTCTGACTTTCTTCAGTTGCGCTAGCTTCTCCTCATGCGTCTTCCGCCTCTTCGCCTGTCGTTCTACTGCTTTCTTACCGGCCGTAGGGCCGAGGAGCTTGATGATAGTGCTGTCAACGACGTGGCTCACGCGTCCGACGCGAACATTTCTCAACCATTCGGAAACAGTCGTGATGGCAAGCTGCGAAGCCGATAGGAGAGGCGTACAACTGCGAGAGGAAAAAATTACCGTCAACACGGCGAGAAAGAAGCCATAGGAAAATCTACCATTCATTTAGTAGCTCCACGCATCTCGCCGTGTATTCTTCTTCGCGAGGATCATGAAGGGTGGTCGCTTCGAGGTTGAGATAGCGCTGCGACTCAAAAGTACCGACCGCGAATTCATTCTTTCGGGCCCGTGCTTTGGCGAGGGCGACCAACGAACTGTGAAGGATATTGTGGTGATGGTGATGGTGATGGACGTGTTGCGGCTTAGGAGAGGGCATATGAAATTGTGAATGCGACTGCTGCTGCGAACTTGAAGTCGCGAGAGGGCTCGGAAGGCCGTACGAGGTAGAAGGATGAATTGAAGGTGGTCGTGTACCTGGCCGAGAGCTCGTCGTCGCCTTCATGGAAGGTATAACAGGCATCGAGGCACTGAGTCGCGAATTCGCCATCGCCAGAGGGGTGCTTGCCCAAGGAGTGGGAGGCGTTGCGGGCGTTTGAGATCCCTCTCCCTCGTCGTCTGCTCCACGTCGAGCTACATCCTGACTCCTCCCTCGACTCTTCTCTCTCCGTTTCCGAGGCGCTTCAGCCCGCTCGGGCGACGCCGTCCTAGAGGCAATGCGAGACATGTCGTGCGGCGTACCAGGCACTGTCGGCGCTGGTGTATTCGCATGGCTCGTTGGCGCAGTGCCAGGAAAGCGCTCTCTTCCTGGGTCAACCAGCCCGAAGTACACGCTCAGCCCATCAGCACGACCCGCCAGCCGTCTACACATCCCCTGCAATGGCCGAAAGTCGTCGGGGGCAAACCGCGCATAGATGAGGTCGCTCTTCAGCAACCGGGCAGCGGCAGCAAGTGGAACCAATGCACCTTCGATCTTCTTCGTATCGGTACGCATCGCCTGGAGAGTGGACGGCGCAGATTCGGAGTTCAAGGATATCGATAGCAGGGTTTTGTGGTGTTCAAGCGTTGAAAGGAGAGGCGCAAGGACATCGGTAAGGCGGGTCGTGAAGAGGGCGGATATCGTGCTAGGGAAGATGAGGATGGACCCGATGAGGGCGAGGGCGGAATGGAAGACCAACGGCAGCACGATAGCTCGTCCGATGAGGTAGTAAGGAAAGGGAAATAGGACCGCCGTCGTCAGGCTTATATCTACGGGTTATTAGACAAGAAGACTTGTGTCCGAAAGCCACTCACCGATGCAAATGCAGGCGAAGATACACGCGAAGATGTACGGTCCTGGGCCCTGGCGAGCCTTGATGTAGAGAAAGAAAGAGCTTCCGAAGAAGATGAAAACAGCGAGGATGACAGTGGGCTACATCCCAGTCTCATCAACAGCATGAACACACCAGAATCCCGACGTACCGCTGGCTCGATGTATTCTCCTGTAATGACCTCAAAGAACGTCACAGTTGGAAGATGGACACGGCGGGCGAGATGGGCGAAAAACACGCCGAGGCTGACCCATCTGAATCCCTAGTCAGCCCTGAATTCCTCGCAGAAATCGTTGTACCTACGCCCATGCTAGCGAAACAAAGAATAGAATCAAACTTTCGCGTTCAAGGACGGACATGAAAGGGTCGCTGGGCGGCGACAAGAAAGCAGCTGTCGGTCATGAGCTATCTGAACACGCTGAACATTCAACCTCCCACCTATCAGAATGAGAAAGCTCGCCTATGAATTTTTTCAGCAAAGTCCAGTTGTGAACGCATTACGACGCACCTGGCCCATAAAAATCTCTATCTTCGGTGTCACGAACAACACCGTCGAAATCCAACCCACAATCGCACATCGTACGACTGGCTTCAGCTTTGACCATGTCCAATTCGTCCCAACCCACCCGAAATAACTCGTAAATGCTGTTACGGCGGGTTCCAGCCAAACGACGACTTTAGGTGGCGAAGTCAAAGACAAGGAAGAAGAGGAATCATCCGGCGCGATTTTGACACTTTTCTTCGATTCGCTGGTTGGAAATCGTGGTCGTCGTCCGCGAGATTCTTCGTCTTCGGCGACTTCAGGCGCCTTTTCGGCCATGGTGACTCGGTGGTTGGAAGTAAAGAGCGGTTTGCATTTCTGGACGTAAAAAGCAAAGCTGATGTCATATATTTTCGCTGGGCCATCCATTTTTCGCCGTACCGGCGGACCCGGTTTCCACGTTTTCGGCTCGCCTATCCTAATTGGCTTCGTCGTGTTCCATTTCGGCGACCCGTCGATATTTCTGCTTCGAGGTTGGCATTGGTCGAGCCGGCGCATGAGAGAATTTTCAGTATGTGCTTGAGGTCCATTTGTTTAGTCTTAGTGACAAAATATTCGAAATTTGTACTGGAAATCTCGAAAGCATGGCCTACTGGATCTTCGACTGCGATTGCTTTTCCCATGTGTGTCCGGAATATGGACAGACTCGAAATAATTAGGCATCAGTCGCGGCATTGGACAGAGACTCTATGCTTAGCGATATTGCGCTCCCAACACTTATTTCAAGTCTCATCGCTCTCGAGTAGAGAAGTCCGCGCTCAGGCTCCTTGGGATTTGGTCGGAAGCACTTTTTTTGGTTGAACGGGACTATATTTTCGCTTCTTGAAGCTAAGAATCGGCGCGCAGAATCTAGGCAGGTGCTCAGGCCCAGTGAAAACCAGTTCTGAACTGAGGTGGGTGTAGATGAATGAGACCGAGAAAGACGAATGGGCCAAATATTCAGTGAGAGTAAGCAGCTTGAGCGAGGATATAAAATCGGAACTTACTGACAACCTGATAGAGCATGTATGTAAGAGCACTCATGACATTAATTTTCTGTAATTGGAATGATATGACGCCGTCAGCAACTGGCCACATCGCAGTGGGCAGGACATACCTCGTTCCATCGCTTCCACGCACGACTCGCGACCTGCTTACATACACATGAATGCGGGGCAACATATGCAGTCACCTATACTGGCCGTGAACTCCGCCTCCAGCATATATGCGCGTTCTGTGTAGGAGGATGTTGAAATCACGCACATGTGCTGCTCCCTTTATGGTCACCATCAATTCCACTCCGCCACGGGTCGGTAATAGGGGCTGATAAAGGTAAAGCGACTCGGTTGGCGTTGCCTCGCTTTGCCACGTCGCCAGATGGCACAAGCTTTCAACAGAGTTGAGTGACCAAGTTGGGGATTACATGGACGGTATGGACTACGCTTTGTGACACATTGTTGTGGATCTGCTCTCCAAGAAACGCAGCACCAGGACTTTGTTCACTGTGCGGTGGGCTGGGGGGGGGGGGGGTAGGGGATGTACGTGCAGTCGGGGGGAATCGGGATGGTGGTGGTAAGAAGGAGAAGGAGTCGTCGCGAAGAAATCGACGCGGGTAGATCACGTGATGGAAATGGATTTCCTTCTGTGGAGAAGCCGAATTGTGGAGGAGCCGAATTGGGACAGGTTCCGATTGTGCTCACCAGTGGAGATGAACCATACATGGCAATTTTAGAGGTTTGTCGTCCGAAACCTCAGACTAAAGTGGAAACAAATCGGGAAGAGTATTTCAGCCGGATACACTATAGAACAGACAGTACACTGAATATTCTTTCTTCGCGGCACGCATCACAAAATCCGCTACTTGTCAGAGACGGGGAAATCCTTTCCCGTCGCACTCTTGTATCCGCTCCGAATGGCATCAGAAATCCTCTCGTCCTTTGCCTGTTCCGCGGCCGACTCGTTTTTCTGAGAGCCTCCACCGAGGAAACGTTCCTGAACGAAGTCTACTCCTTTGTCGAGCATGTCTATAGTAAGGGAGATGTTCATGGGTGAAAACGATGCGGCACATAAGAAACGCTGAAATCGCGAACCTTCGTTTGTCTCTCCTGACTGCCCGCCGCCCATCGAACTGTTCATCTTGTCCATGAATCCGCCTCCACCGGATGGATTCTGAGTGTTCCCAGTGCTGGTGTTGGATGATTTGCCTTTGAGGAAGTCCATAGCTATTGGCGTCGATTGGTCTGGGGATTATGATGTAGGTTCGTAGGAATGTTGAGGTGGATGTACGAAAATCCCCCCCTTAAATATCGAGGTGACCACTCCACAGTGCGACACGGCTCATGCTGGCTCATGACGACACGCGAGACATGACGCGCGTTTGCGTGTTGTTCTTACGCGTTACCCTTCATTGAAACATTAATCTCCCGGTCAATGACGACACGATTGTCTCGTTGCTCTGACTTCGGCGACATCATTGGGTGCTACCGAGATCTAGCTCGCATCGCAGTACGAAGTTCCATGATTAACGAAGTTCACACCTTCATCCCAATGTCCATTGGCAGTACGATGTTTTACAGAATGTCAAACCTAAGCGAGGTTGGCGAAAGCGGGGTTGAGAGCTGTCAAAAAATAGTCCAGAACAGGGTAAAGTCCGTTGCTTTTAAACGTTCTGTTCGTCGTCTCCGTTTGCAAAAAATATACGAAGTAAGACCAAGTCGTCTGTCATATCGGGGATATGTGGTATTCGAGCGTTACCCTAATTACCGCTCTGGCGCTTTCTCAATTCCTACGATGAAAAATTATTACTAAATTGACTCGGGAAAGATGAAAGAATCACCTCCAGTGGACCCTTCACCGCCTCACTGCTCCTCACTTTCGCTCGGTTCACCTTCGCAGCAGCCGTGACCATCCCATTCGCGCTCGTCCACTCATCAGGACTCAACACAACCCCACTCGGGATCTCGGCTCGTGCGAGACCTTGCTTCTTCGCGATAGCTTGCAACTCTTTAAGCACCTTATTTCGAGCGGCGGGCAAAGCACATAGCTCCACAAAGGCCGACTTTGAAGATGCCTCAGATGTTGAAGGCTCGGCAGTGGTGGGCGTGACGGTACCGTTCGGTTTCGCCTTTCCGTTGCCGTTTGACTTGAGCGCTCGGCGCAGGGCGGACTCACGCGGGCAAACGATTGCGATGGGCTGTTGCATGTCGGACTCGGCATAGAGGCAGAGATTCGTGGCGAGTTTACAGGTCTTGTAGATAGCTTCGAGCCGCTCGAGAGCGATGTACTATGGAAAATCGTGAAATGACGTCGTAAATCGAAGGAGAAGGCTCGAAATGAGGAAAACGTACCTCGCCACTCTGCATCTTGACCAAATTCTTCAGCCTAAATAAATCTGTAAGAACCTGGTATAATCCTTTGGAGTGGAACCTACCGGTCGATGATGCTCAAAGTTCCATCTTCATTCCATTGACCAACGTCGCCTGTCCTGAACCAACCGTCCTTCGTAAAGATCTCTTCGTCGTTGTTCAAGTCAGGTCGATTGAAATATCCCGAAGTTACTGAGGGTCCGCGAATGCACACTTCTCCTTGAGGTAGATGCGATGTCGTGGAAGATGAGGACGAGTCCGTCGAAGAGAAGTAGCCCATCTCGGGACAATCCAGTAACTTGATCTCCACCGACGGTGCGGGAACGCCCACCGGTCCAACGGAGAGCAGCTCGGGCGGTAGCAGCGCGCACATTCCGCACGTTTCGGTGAGTCCATAACCTATTGCACTGTTAGCCATTCGTAAACCGTTATGACCAAAGAACATTTATAAATAGACCTTGAGTCAAGGGCATCACCGCGAGGTTGAAGAAGTCCTGCGTCTCGCGGCCGATAGCGGCGCCGCCGTTGACAGCGAACCGCATCTCCCCTCCCATCGCCTCCGTCACCGTTCCGAGAAGGAGTCTGTCCACGAACCAGTTCACGCCTGGTATCCATGGGCCAACATACCGTTTCAATCTGAGTCCGCCCCAGAACGCCTTGCTTGCCACCCAACCTGCTTTCTCTACCCTTCCAACAATCGCTTTGCGCATCGTCTCCCAGACGGCGGGCACTCCAAGCATGATGTGAGGCTTGAATGCACGAAGGTCGCCCTTGCACCCACGCACGCTTGCGTCTGTTAGGGTCTTTGGACGTGCGTAGCCGCATGTCGCGCCTACGTATACAGCGTACAGCTCCACGATGTATTCCAGGACGTGAGCGAGGGGAAGATAGGACAGATAGCGTGAGCCAGGTGCGATGTGAGGTCCGAATATGGGGTTGATAGCGCCGAGAGCAGAGATGAGGTTCGCGTGCGTGAGGCAGACGCCCTTAGGAGGACCTGTCGTGCCCGACGTGTACATGATGCATGCCAGCGTGTCTCGCGTGGGCTTGCGATCGGCGAGTGTGGACACTGACAGCGGCCGACCGAGTGCACGGAGAGCTTCGATGTGCATCACGGTGATGGGATTCTCTGAGCGAAGAGAGCGAATCTGGGAGACGAGTGCTGCATCTGCAGTGCCATCGTGGATGATTAATCGAACAGAAGGGGTCTCTGGGAGCACTTTGAGAAGAGTTTTGAGCAGAGGAGGGTTCGTGTAGATGCCCACACATTTGGGCTCATTGAGTGAGTGTTTGAGGCCAGATTCACCTAGGGTATCGTACGCCGTGGCGATGGTGGTCGAGATGGTCGAACAGGCATGGCTTATGATCTGCCAATTCGGACTGGAAGCATTCAGAAGGACGATATAGAAAATATCCTTGGGCACTCACCTCGTTTCTGCGAAGAGATCAAATACATCGCCCTTGGCGACACCAAGCTCGACCAAACCTCTCGCCGCTTCACTGATGGCCCCCTCCAGCTCAACGTAGTCGATATACTTGTAGTCGCTGAGCTCGAAGTACTTCCACGACTTCTCCTCCGTGACCTCCCTTCCATCGACGACTTTCTTGATACGTTTCTTCTCCTCGTGAATGTCGATAACGTCCCGCCAGCCCATAGCCTTCTCCTTGCCATGTATCCGCGCTGCGTAGATAATGACGTCGGGTATGGTGTCGATTCCACTCGCAGGCCGCTCTATGAGAGCTGCCCTCTCCAGCGCGAGACGACGTACACCGCCTTCTCCAGGCCGTGCGGGTGGTTCTACCTCGATGGATCCAGGTCCAAAGTATCCTTTGGGTCGGAGGGTCAGTTGGGAAGCCATTTTGGCGGTCGTTGTCGAGTTCCACGTCGTGGTTTGGGTTCAAAGAGCGTGCCTTGTTCGATCCGTTTGGCACCGAAGGTTTAAAAATAGCGGACCCATTGCGTCACAAAAGGCTGTTATCGGGCCGAGACATTGCTTGGCTGGAAGAACGCAGGTGTGCATATATGGACCTGGGTTACAGAAGGCACGGAGAAATCTGCACAGCAGTGAAGTCAGGCCGAAATGTTACATAGGGCGAGGAACGAGAGAGGTATTACCATTTCAATTTCACAACGGGTACCCAGGACGAGCGGCCTGCATTCCAAAAAAAAAAGAACGCCGTCGAAGTTTGAGTGGACATTTGAGAAGTTTGGGAGATGTCCTGCTGCGGAATGTGGAATAATCCCGAAGAGAGCCTCCTAGTATGGGTTACGTCGCATTAACAGAGTCGAAGATGTTTGTCACCGTGGAGAGGCGTGGTAGAACGGCTCAGAAATGATGAAAACCGCGCATATATGCAGTTCTTTATGTTCTAAATGGGTCGGGTTGCGAGGTAAAATGCATCCAGCATTGAATAAGGTGCCTGAAAAATAGAAAATCGTTAACTGAGGGAGCCTGCAGCAAAACCAGGATGAGGAATTGCATCCAAGAAGACCGCGGCTGTCGCAAGTGTCTGGTCTGAGTCGTCACGGAATGTGCGTGCGTCAGTCTTGCCTGCGTCGGTTGGGCCAATCGTGCACCTTAATTGACGAGCGGCACCCCGGAGGCGACAAGTGCGTGTGTGTGAGTAGGAACTTTGCAGTGGTCCGGGGACGTCGTGGTTTGTGTTCAAGGGGCGTTTGTGTTCAAGGGCAAATGCTAATTAATTCCTTACATAAATGCGCAAACAAGGACATACCGCGGCGCTGAAGTGCGCCACACTGTATTCTAAAGTAGAAAGAGCTCGAGAAATGAGAATCAGTATGTGGGTAGGCATAATTTGGAACTAAATCTTTGATAAATTATTTACTTCGACAAGAATCCAGATTCTGCTTGATTGTACTCATCCGATATACACCTCCGATTTCGTGACGAAGAATCCGAGTCCTCATCCACAATGTCTTTTTCATCCATCGCATTTGAAGACGAGCTCTCCAGGCCGACCTCTGGGAGGTCATCTGAAGCGCAATGAGCGATGAATGACGTGTCTTCATATATAACAAGCAACCAGATATTGCTTACCAGTAGGATTAAACAGAACTCCCAAAATGCTGTCCTGCAGCCGATTATGGAATGTAATATGTCGACAAACAAAATGCTCCTGTCTCCCCCATACGCTCGCAATAGACGCGAGAATGGCCCTAGTCGAAGGTTCTGCCCGAGTGGCGAGTATATCGCCGCATATACCCCGCGTTGTCGTTGCAAGATCGAGGACGCTTCGCGGGACACGGTCAGCGTGGTGCCTGTGATTGAGCATGTATGCCTCGACAATGGCCCAAGATCCTAACAGAAAATAAGCGCTCTCGTGCTCCGCTTGTGCCGAAGTGCGATTCCCTGGTCGTCCTGCTGATTCCAAGTGGAGCTTGAAGTTGGAATTGAAGGTGGCGACTGCTTTGTGTAAAAGCCCAGAATGACGCAACTCTGCGCTCAGCGAAGACCGGAGGTACTCGGCGAGAATGTCGCGGAAGTCCTCCAGGAATATCTGGTGGACGGACCAGTCCATTTTCCCGTCAGCTATATTCCTGAAAAATGAGTATGGATATCCCATTGGTGCGTCAAGCGAAGCTGAGTGCGATGTCAGCCAGATGTTTTATTTCACTTACCAACACGGCGTCTACATACCTCTCGGTGCGTCTTCCAAAAAGAAAGATCTGACCAACGTCGTGTACATTCGTGATTGCGGGATAGGAAGGCCCTTCGCCGGCCCCTTCGCGTCGGGTGTCCAATGACCGCAATTGCTAGAAACGTAGTTGAGAATGCGAAGCATAAGCTCCGTTTTCGTATTCTCTGGAACGGGTATGTTGAATCTTTCAATGAAAAGGAGGATGACTTCATCATAAAGCAAGTCCATAGGGTATACTCGATTCCGACGTTGAGGTTTGGGGACAACATCAGACATGAGAACCGTTCTCGGGGGTCGCAGAATCTCGATAACGGTCTTGTAGTAATCATCGCCATAAAATGTGGACGCTAAGTCGAGAGACGGCTGGCCGGGTGAAGCAGTTGATATGCAGTCCACAAAACAATGATAAGCAGACAGGAGGATGGTGTGATGACGGCTGCAAGCTAGCTCGATGCCTCGAAGGTGATCGAAGAGGGGGCCAAAGTGCAGCTCCTTCTCGAGGCTGCCACCCTCTCGATTCCCGTGCCATCCTATCAGCACCTGAGAGGAATAATGCCGACGGAGGGATATCCATTCGAGGTCGAGGTCTGTCCACGAATGGGCGTTCACTGGGCTAAAATTCGGATAATTGGGCTGGTAGGGCTCGAAGACGTTGCGGGGCTTCCTTCGGCGGCCGAGAATATGATCCAAGCGCAGCCTGATGAGCGCACGGGCTTTAAAGGCGCGCCTTCTGAAGGATTGAGGAACCAGGGTTGGAAGAGAGGGTGGAAAATGGGGAGGGAAACGAAGGGCGTGGGTATACTTCACCAAAACGACGAACACAGAGTAGATGGGAGAAAACATGTGGTGGACGAGAAAGTTTCCCATCCTGGATGAGACTAGCAATCGAAATAGTCGTGCCTGCGGTGATTTATATGGACATGGAACCGGGACACTCTTATTAAGTTGAGTTGCTGTTAATCGAACCGTGAGGACTTGAAGCGCTGGAATCGCGGTCGTGGCTACAAGAAATAAGAGCGACAATCCTATCGCGACTATTATCGGGACTGTAACTTGCGTAACACCGAGCGACCGGAGGAATTCTGCGAGGCCAAAAAAGAAGAGGACAAGAGCGAGCTCGAGGAGGACAGGAAGGGATGTGAAGAAGGCCGGGATGTACCATCTATTAAGCATCTCCGTCCTCATGTTGAACAGCGCGAGCTTCTGCTCTGTCGAGAAGTGAGCTGGGTAAATCTGGTGCTCTCGTAGCCATTGTGAGGCGACGATCCCTATGAGCACTGTGGTGAGGCTGACGACGAGGCTGAGAATCCAGAAAACATTGACGAGGGTCAAAGAAGGCGAAAATGGGATGGGGGTTTCGTCGACGGCAGGGGGGAGCGCTGAACTGTTGAGTGGATTGTCGAGGCGGGAGGCAATACGTGCGAGAAGGATGACTGCTGTATCATTAGGATCTGGCTTCAAGTTCTTGTACGACTCGATGATAAACGCCGTGACAACGGCGGAGAAAAGCGAAGCCTTTGCGATTTCAATCATCGTGTTATAAGCAATGGAGAAGAAGCAAATCCACTCACGAAAATCAGGATATTTTGCACTTCCTCTTCCCAGACTTTGCACTGTATTTTGTCGTGTACCTGAAGAGGTTCGAGCAAATCGTTCCAGTAATCGCGGTTCTCCTTTGGCGGGCTATGTATGTAAGGAGCTCCGCATTTATACTAAGGAAAGTTAGTAGAGAGTTCAGTAATATGAACTTCACAATTTGACCTGCCTTTCTCGAAGCCGCTTGAGCATGTGAAGCCTCGTCGACCTTGCATCATATAAGATCCTGCGTGAAGAACGAGCGTAGGTTCTGGATTTCAACAGCGCACGCACCTGTATGTTGTTCTTCCCGCTCTCCTGCTCTTCATCCAGTAGGTCTACCGGCTATGCCAAAATCAGTCGCAGCATCTCATCTCGTATACCATCGGCCCTGCTTGCCTTCAAGGAATCCCGAGACCGCTCGTTAACTTTCTCTCCACATTTCGTGGACATGTTCCTCCTAGTTTCGGCTGTGTGTCTCGGAATCTGCCAAACGAATGTGGAGGAAGAAGAAAGTGAATGAGTGTTGACATGCCAGGACTTGTAAACGGCATTGGTGGGCGCATGATCGTTGTCAATTCCTCAACAAAAGAGTGACGTTGTACTTTAGTCAGGCAGAAATCAACAATGCTTGATTTAGAGTGATAAGATAAGATAAGATCGAGTAAACCACAGATCTTATCCACCTCGTTCCGGGGCTTGTTCGGAGTTTGGCTTGAACGTTGGGCTTCAATTACCAGACGGGACGCCAGTTCATGGTACGTGTGGCCACTCATTTCAGCGATTTGCTTCTTAATTCCGTGTAGCATCACCGAAGCGGAAGACTCTAAAATATCGTTCTTGCATCTCAGAAGTCTCGTTAGGCGATGTGAGGAGGAACATCGCCCAATCTCTGTTACACACCAAGTTTCAACGCGTGCGTTATGGGCTCTCAGCTGTTATGAAAGGCTGGGACGCCGACAAGTAGGCGATTGTCAAGTTGCAGAATGAATTGCTGAAGACGAGATGCTAGGCCCAGCACGACGCCGCCGAACTTTCGTACGTTCTTCAAGCCAAGCAGTCGGAGTTGGAGGAATGCACTCAAGAACATGCCAGAGAGGCCGAACGAACCCGCACCCTCGACATTTTGCCGGAAGAGGCGGGAACCAAGCTTGAGGCAAAAAACAACTGTCAGAAGTCACACGAGAATTGTCGGAAACCAGGCAGCTAAATCGACAAGGAGGTGATTGTCAAGTTGCACACCAAACTGTTTGAAATGGTCCAACCTTTCTGCCAGAGAGAAGCAGAAATCTCTGCCCGCAGCGCCTTCATCCTTTAGCACATGGAAATTATCAAAAAGGGAACGGATAAACTAATCCGACTGGGAACCATTGCACGGGAAAGTGTGCTGGAATTTGAGCGGCAGGAAACTAAGTGCAAGCTTACCCATCTCTGGTACGCTCGACGCCTTCTGTGCCTCCAGATGCGAATCTCTGACGTCAATCCCGATATCCTTTTAGGCCTCGAGGAGCGCGCGATACTGTTTGAGCACGAACCCGCCGAGTTCCATCTCGGTATCGATATAATCGAGAAAGTTTCCTTACGATCCTCGAAGAACATACGACGCCCCGTATACTGCCTCACAAGAAGCGTAAGCGGGGCGAGCACGGCCTGTAGGACGTACAATGTGCAGTCAGATCCCTTGTTGACAAGTGCAGGGAGCATGTAGATTCAATACGGGATGAGTTGGACTTTGACAAGGAAGAGGAGTTGGCGTGATAAATAAAACGACAATGAAACCCGCGACGACATCGACGACGAACGTAGCCCCACACCTGTCTTTACAATTCTCCCCTCTCCAAGTCGCGCCAGTAGCTATAACCACCCACTCCTCCTCCGTACGTATCCTGTTCCTCTTCTGTCTCTCTCTAGGACTCGTCCTGGCCATCGTTTCCTTCACGTTGTCTTTGCCGCCCTGCAGCTGTTCTTTGAGTGGTCGTCGGGTTCTCCTTGTTCTAGTAGGCAGTTGGCAAGTGGGAGAATGAAATGTACCCAAGAACGCAGAGGGATGCTGATGGCGAGGTCGGCGGGCCGGAGCCGAATTGATAAGATAAGATCAACACAAGAGATGAAGTAATTGACCTTTTCGGCTTTTCTGCCATTCCTCCCCAACTCTCTGAACTCCAAGGCTCTAACCTCAAAGAAGACTGGCGACACGACTTCCTTGTATCGTTCGTAATGGCTTTCGCCCGCACCATTTGCAAGCCAATGAACTCTTTTTCACCACAAGACTTTCTAACGAACCAAATGCCGTCATCTCTGCTTTCGGAGCGCGACCCTGCGGCCGATGTGTGAACTTTGAGACTTTCGACAAGCTCAGACTTGCCTTCAGTCTCTGAAGCACCTCACAATACAGGGTCCTCTCTAAGGAATGGGTGCGTGCTCTTTCTCTTCACTTCCAGCATATTATTCGTTCTCAAGGTCGCCTAGATCCACCGTCGTCGATATTTCGCGTTACACCATCAGATACCGTTCCGCCTAAAGCCAAACGGAAGCACGAACGCGGGGCAACATGGAACATTCGCTTTGAAGCTTTGTTGCACACAGTGCCTCCCCAACCAGCGTTGTCTGCGAATGCACATGACGGTGTGGGTGCGCCGAGTCGGGTGGAAAGTGTTCATCAGCCGCCAGCGAACAGTACGTTTCGTGTCCCATTTTCCGGCCTTCGTCACTGCATGTCTGATTTAGAACCTCCGTTCTTCCAGCTCAAGACCCCAGATCGCTATTTTCGTTCCTCAAAGTTCTCGTCTACCAATGTCAACTTGTGGCTGACCAGGGTCGGTGTCGACTGCAGGAGGAGCAACGTTCCACCTCCCACCTGCGCCTCCAGGCAGAGCTCCAGCGTGTCCGAGACGACCTGTCGGCGGCCATGAAGGGATGGGCAGCGGACAAAGAGGCGATTATCAAGCTTCATAGGCACGACGTTTGGCCCAACACGAAAATCAGCAGTCGATGGACTTAAGGAAGCGCCTCGAAGCCCAACAGATGGAGACTCGCGAGCGCATTCGAGCAGCACACGAAGGAGGTCGAACGTGGGGTTGCGCTACAGGAGCAGCTGAATACGGCGCAGACTGCCGTCGCGGAGGCGGAGAAGCAATTGTTGGAGGCTCGTCGGCTGGTAGAGCAGGGGAAAGTGTCAATCGAATTGCTTAGGAAGGAGATTGAACGGTGTGAGGCTGACCACAAGGAGACTGTAAAGGAGGTCAGGTTTCTGGAGCGAAGCTTTGTTGAAAACTTCGAGCTACGGAAGACACTCCAACAACAGAGCCTGAGGCTGGAGCGTCTCCAAAACGCCCAGGTGCTAGAGCAAACGCAGAATAAGGTGAAAGTGATTCAGTTGCAGAAAGACTTGGATGCACTCCAGGCAGTCCAGAGCGAGACCAGGCGCAAGTATCGCTGGAGGAAAAAGCAGCTATTCGATGCGCAGAACACACGGCGGGAGAACAGGCAACGCATCTCTGGTACGCCCGCCCAACTGGTCGTTTTCTCCCCTATTCAATGCTCTAACGGAAAATAAACTAATTGCTTCTCTGTTTCAGAACTCGAGCAACGAGCCATCGCCTCTGAGCGCCAGCTCACCATGTTCCACTTCGGCGTCAAGCTCCTCGACAGTTGTTTCCTCATCTTCCTCAAGGAACAAATGATTTCCCGCATACCACCTAACAAGAAACGCAAACGCGGCGAACACGATCTATGGGACGTCCAGGTGGCTGTCAAGGCCCTGCTCGACAAGTGCGAGGACCACGTCAACTCGATACGCGACCAATTCGACTTTTACGAGGAAGAGGATTTGGTGGGGACGTGTCCGATGTGTCATGAAGAGCATGGGTGAAATGGGAGGGCGGGATGGTTTTCAAGGGGCCGTGTGTCGGTATTTGAGCTTCACTCACTTCGAAGTCACAATGTATTGATATGACGATGTATAGTTATCCAGGCGTGGGCCTCGAAGAAGGCGGTCTTTGATGCATTCAATCGTCTCGGAGCCTTGGATCATCCTACACCAATTCAAGTTCACCTCTAGCATATCCATCGAACCCCATCCCGTGGACGGACGTCATTACTTTGACGTCGTATGGTTCAGTATGGTTCAACTCTATCGATGTTCGTCAATTCACCTTCCACGAAAATTTACCTTTGTTGGTTGGCCCGTCAATGGGTGATAGAAAAACAATTCGTGCGCCCGGAGGTGTTTCGGGGTACTTCCAGGAGGTTGCGAAGCAATATCTGTATATAGGATTATGTCTCTGTCCGGTGAGAAACAGGTCACTGTGCCGTTGGAGCGGCTTCGAGGGCCCAGCGCTGCATCTACAAAAAATAAAAATAAAATGTTGTTCGTCACCCTTCCCAACGCTCTCTCCCTCATTTTATTTATTTTTTGGCCATTTGTACAGACCCATACGCATCCTCACAGTCGCCGTGCCGAGGATGCACATGCTTTCCTTCGTCGTCCACGAGCAGGGCGCTCATCGAGATTGTTTGGTTCACGATCTGCAGACGGTCACCCTAGCATAGAACAAAGAATAGCGGGCACTGGGATCGTCGTTCAACCGCTGATATCAAGGTGGGGTGAAAGATACTTGCACGCCAGACCGAGCTGTAAAGACTACTGAGATTCCTGCCAAACCCATTCATAAGTGCTCCGTGAGACCTTCAGTTATGGGAGCTACTATTTGCATGACTCGATTTGAAGGCGAGCAGCAGGGATTCTGCCCAAGCGTAGTCAGCAGGAATAGAATAGGGAAGTGGTTGGCCATTGCCCACCAAGAAGGGCCTGCCGTAGTGGGCCTGATGAATCGTTCGAACTTTGCGTTCAAACTTCAAAGATGGTGGTTAGGGTGAAAGAATAAACGTTGCGAAGACAACGGACGACGTTATCCACGGTGTGGTAGGCTGGGATGGCCCCAAGATGATACAGAGACAAGGGTACACTGCGCCACACTAAGTACATCGAAGTGCCATGAGTAGCGAGGCGCATCAGAGTAAACATTTTATCAAATCTTCACTTCGCCAAAGATCCCAATTCTGCGAGATTATGCTCATCTAAATCTTCAGAACGGCCCTGACTCTGTGACGAGGAATCTGTGCCACTATCTTCTGAAATCTCGTCCGTCGAATTGGAAGACGAAACCTCGAGTCCGACATCTGGGGGATCATCTGGAGCGCAATCAGCGATTAAGATACCTTTACACAGAACAGGCGTTCAGATATTGCTTACCAGTATGAATATAATACAGAGGCGACCTAATGCTCTCCTGCTGCAGCAGCTGAATGTGGAAGGTGGTAACATGATCAAGAACAAACTCTTCCGTTTTCCCCCATACGCTCGCAATACACGTGAGAATGGCCCTAGTCAAAGGTTCTCCCCTGGTTGCGAGTATATTTTCGCATACTTCTCGCGTTGTGACTGCAAGATCGAGGACGCTTCGCGGAACACGGTGGGCATGGTTCCTGTGATTGAGCATATATGCCTTGACAATGGCCCAAGATCCTAACAGAAAATAAGCACCCTCGTACTCCGCACCTTGCATTGAAGTGAAGCTCCCTAATCGTCGTGCTGGTTCCAAGTGAAGCTTGAAGTAGGTGGCTGCTCTGTGTAAAAGCTCAGGATCGCGTAACTCTGCCCTCAGCGAAGACCGAAGGTACTCGGCGAGAATACTGGGGAACTCCTCCAGGAAGACCTGGTGGACGGACCAATCCATTTTCCCATCGGCGATATTCCTGAAAAATGAGTATGGATATTCCATAAGTGCGTCTCGCACATCTGAGCGCGATGTCAGCCAGATGTTTCGCCTGTGACCAATATGCCGTCCACATACCTGTCGGCGCGTCTTTTCGAAAGGAAGATCTGACCAACATCGTGTACATCCGTGCTTGCGTAATAGGAAGCCCCTTCGGCGGTCCTTTCACATCGGGTGTCCAATAATAGCCATTTCTAGAAATGTAGTCGAGAATGCGAATCATGAGCTCCGCTTCTGTACGCGTTGGAACGGGTATGTTGAATCTTTCAATGAGAAGGAGGATAGCTTCGTCATAAAGCAGGTCGCAAATCAAAGGGCGGGGCGAGGCAAATGGAAGTCGAGGTTTGGGAACAGTTAATTCGGATATAAGTGCCTTTCCGTGGGGTCGCAGAATCTCGATAACGGCCTTGTAGTATTTATGGCCAAAAGATCGAGACGCGAAATCATCAGATGGTTGGCCAGGTTGTACTGTTGATATGCAGTCCACGAAACAATGATATGCAGACAGGAGGACGGTACGATGACGGCTGCAAGCTAGTTCGATCCCTCGAATGTGATCGAAGAGGGGCCCGAACCGCAACTCCTTCTCGAGTTCGCCGTGGTCATGTTCCCAAGGCCATCCTATCAGCACCGCAGAGAAATAATGTCGACGAAGGGGACATCCATTCGCGGGTCCGGAGTCGGGTCCCACGGAAATGGGGCATTCAGTGGGCTAAAAATTCGGGATAACTGGGCTGGTAGGACCTGTGGAGGTCGCTGTCGGGGGAGGCGGAGAGGTCGCTGTCGGGAGATTCGGAGAATACGGGGTCGCGGGGCTCGATTCGGAGACTGAGAGTATGATTACGAACCGGGGTTGGAGAAGAGGGCGGAAAACGGGGAGGGAAATGAAGAGCGCGAGCGTACTTCACCAAAGCGACGATCACAGAGTAGATGAGAGAAAATGTGTGGCGGACGAGAAAGTTTCCCATTCTGGATGAGACCACCGCTCGAAATAATCGTGCCTGCGGTGATTTATACGGACACGGAACCGGGACACTCTTGTTGAACTGAGTTGCTGTTGATCGAACCGTGAGGACTTGCAGCGCTGGAATCGTGGTCGTGGCTACAAGAAATAAGAGTGATAATGCTATCGCGACTATTATCGGTGCTGTAACCTGCGCGACACCGAGCGACCGGAGGAATTCTGCGAGGCCAAGGAAGAAGAGGACGAGAGCGAGCTCGAGGAGGACAGGAAGGGATGTGAAGAAGGCCGGGATGTACCATCTATTAAGCATCTCCGTCCTCATGTTGAACAGCGCGAGCTTCTGCTCTGTCGAGAAGTGAGCTGGGTAAATCTGGTGCTCTCGTAGCCATTGTGAGGCGACGATCCCTATGAGCACTGTGGTGAGGCTGACGACGAGGCTGAGAATCCAGAAAACATTGACGAGGGTCAAAGAAGGCGAAAATGGGATGGGGGTTTCGTCGAGCGCGGGGGTCAACGTCGAATTGTTGAGTGGATTATCGAGGCGGGCGGCAATGCGTGCGAGAAGGATAACGGCTGTATCGCTAGGATCTGGCTTCAAGTTCTTGTACGATTCGATGATGAACGCGGTGACAACGGCGGAGAAAAGTGAAGCCTTTGTTATATTGGTCATTGCATCATATGCAATCGAGAAGCAGCGAATCCACCTACGAAAATAAGGATATTTTGCACCTCCTCTTTCCAAACTTTGCACTGCGTTTCGTCGTGTGCCTGGAGAGGTTCGAGCAAATCGTTCCAGTAATCGCGATCCTCTTTCGGCGGGCTATGCACGTAAGGAGTTCCGCATTTATACTAGGGAGAGTCAGCAAAGAGTTCAGTAATGTGCACTTCACAATTTGACCTACCTTTGCTGAAGGCGCTTCTGTATGTGCCCCTCTGCTCTCCTGCTGTTCATCCTGCTGTTCTACGGGCTATGCCAAAGTCAGTCGCGCCACCTCGTATCCCATGGGCTGTGCTTGCCTCCCGAGACTGCTCGTTAATTTGCTCTTCCGTGGGCATGTTCCTCCAAGCTTTGGCTGTATGTCTGGGGATCTCCCCAACGAGTGTGGAGGGAGAAGAAAGCGAACGAGCGTTGATGTGCCAGCACTTGTAAATGGCATTTGTGGGCGCCTGATCGTTATCAATTCCTTGATCAACAAAGGACAATTACAACAATTAGAGGTGACGTTGTACTTTGTTCGGCGGAGGCAAAGATCTTTTCCTATGACAGCCCACTGTGGGCGATTCGAGACCTTGGAAGGCTTACAATTAAGGCCGAAAGCTGAAAGGCTGAAAGGCGCAAAGCAACGACGAGTCGGTCAGAACCTCGAGATCTGACGTCGCAGCGTTAATTGTGGGTCGAAGGGAGAGAAATGTCTGCTGACGGTCTGACTGGCAAGTACCGAAATGAGGAAAACTTTGATAGACTTTGAAATTGAATGGACTCTGCGATTACTTACTAGGAACAGAAGAGACGGCTGATAGCACCCAGCGGACGGTGTTAAAAGAGAGACAGACAGACGCCGACATCGCCACTATGAAAGGGATAAGACAGCAGCTTGAATACAATTTAGACTCTCGTCGGGATTTTCTCGAAAGGGCCAACATGTGGAGAGGTCGCCCACAACTCCTTGTCTATCGCCGACATCGATTTCCGCATCCCAAGCTCGTTTTTCTTGTCCAATTGTATCATTTTGTTGATATACCTAATCAAAAGTAGAACTCGAAAGGACTGGAGGGGAAGACACGACGCACGGAAATGAGCCTTGAGGAAGCTCTTGGCTAAAGGACATATTGAGGGCAGGGACAACCAGCGATGCAGACCTCTCATTATTCTTCGCGTCCCTAATGCTCGTCGCTGTCATCGGGATGCCCGTTATCTGTGCGATAGCTTCCTGGCACCGGAACATGACGACAATGATTGGGTCGACAAGACGGCCGCGGTCTTCGACCTCATAACGACACATGTCCTGCCATAGCTGCACACAATATTTGTAGGATGGAACCATGGCTTTTTCAGCATCGTTCCGCGGGGTACGATCGATGATGTGCGATACTTGGAACATCCCCATCTCGGAGGCCTGGGCCTGGGGCGAGCGCGTTGTGGTCGACCCAGTACATGGAGCGAAGAAGGATACGACTTCGCCGATGCACATTTTATTCGTGTTCGGGATGCCATCTGCATAGATGTAGTCGTAGAACGTCCTGGCGACTTGCTCTTGGAGGAGCTGACGCAAGGTTGAGTTCTTCCAAAAGCGGGCGAGGATCTTGCCAACCAAAGGCCTGTCGTCGGTCCCGGGGATGCCGCAGTCGGGCTTATGGATGGACCTGAGATTTTGTTGGCGTACTGTTCAAGTATGAACGATGGGTCCACCTCACCAATGAGCTTTTTGGCACTAGCTCGCACAAGAGCATCGTCGTGAACTGAAGCCCATATTGTCAAACTCCGAAACAACGGACCTCTCGGGAGCAGTATATTGCCACTTTACACTACATACAATGTGTCAGGACTTCAAGCTTCAAGCTTCATTGCGCAACAGAGAATCACTCACCCTCGCGCACCTCATAGGGGTAAAATGAGTATCATGGGTGTTCTGTTGACAGTGAAGGCAGGTGAGGTCTTTTATGATTGCTGTGGTTTCATTGTGAGGTGCGGTGCCACTCATATCGTCTATTCTCAACAGATGGTAAGATTTCAGGAGCTGAGATGCACACCGTTACATCGTGACGTCAATGGGTGATATGTCACACTACCACCTTAACCAGAACCACACCAATTCAGGTTCCTTCATCGTTTTAGCGCTTGCAAAATCCGGCCGTTCGCTATGGAGAATCGCTCTCTGGACGCTCTGACACCCAAACTGACCTGATCGACATGGAAGATGAGGCAAATCTGTTATCGGATGAGGATCCAACCATCGCATTGCCCCCAAAGGAATACACGCAAGAGACGGAGGGTAGCGTCCTCCCTGGCACCCGACGTCAAGAGGAATGTGATTCGTGAGGTGGCGTCAAGCAGTGGGCGAAGCACATATGGGCGGCTATGCACGACGAATGTTATGTGTCCGATATGGTTGCCTGGTGGTCGGACGTCGGTATTTGTGCCATCCTCGCCTTGAATTCGCGATCTTGTTGACAAATTTTGCATGTAGTCGTCTACGCCCTCCGCGAATGCGATTACTATTTTATTCTTTGCCGATGCCAACCTGGTTAGCACCTTCAGGTCGCCTACCAATCCCTTTAGTCAACGATCCCGTGCAGCAATGCCGCTGCTTCACAATCGTATGAATCGGCTCACTCATTGTCAGAACATCAGCTCTCCGCCGAAACGCATCCTCGCCGGTTTGCATCGCACCGCCGAACTCGCCTTTGGCGATACATTCATCGCTTCTTGGCTCGTCTGCAGATGTCTAACCCGGCATGAAGAGAAGAACCTCGCTATTCTCTCCATAGAACGGATTCCTCGCCTGTTTCACAGGCTTCTCGACGCTGATTCAGGGACCGTGTCCACAATCGCGATAATTAGCAAGTTGAAGACGCGTCGCAGCGCGCACATCACGTGATCGCATTATGTCGCGAGATGTCGCCATACACTCATCATCTTGGCTCTTATTCACCATATACAGTTTTGAGCGATGCCGCTCTTCGCTGGCGGCTCTTCCTCAAGGTTGCACTATCTTTACGCTCTGCCTCTAGGTTAAGACGCTCTCCATGAACACCCTCCCCCCAGAATTACACGCCTACATCTGCGAATTCGCCTGCACCGATGATGGGGAAACCATGCGCACGCTACGCGGCCTCTCTAGATATTTCCAGGAGGTCGCAAAACCTTATCTTTATAGGACCATCTCTGTGTTCGACGAGAAGCAAGTTGCTGGGTTGCTGGAGCGCCTCGAGAGCACCCCACCGCATCTGCGCCACATAAAAAATCTATTCCTCGCCAACCCCACCGCCCGATCTCCATCGAATCAAGTCGACTCGCAGAAACTCATGCGAATCATCACACTTGCGGCCCCTACCCTCCAAACACTTTCTTTCGTCGTCCACACTCACCTCGCGAGCACGTCAATGATCGCGCGGCTCTTTCGCACTTCTTTTCCCAACCTCCTCACTCTGACCGTGTCAGGATTCTACCCCTTCCCATCCTCGGTCGGCAAATTCCCCCGCCTGCAAAGCCTCCACCTCCTCGGGAACAGGAACCCGCATGGGCTCTTCCAGATGCCGACCCTCGAAGATGCGTGCCCTGCTCTAACCCATCTTCGAATATCCGGACTTGGCGCGGCGGGGCTATTCGTGTACGAGCTTGAAGAAGCTTTACGCGCAGAAGCTACTGAAGAGGAAGATGAATGCCCGATCCCATCGAGGGTACCGCCCAGCGTCCAACGGATTACGGTGCAAGCGGGCCCTGAACCTTCTGCCGATACCGGTAGCAGCGTGACGAGCACGACGATACTGAAGGATAGGTTTATGATGGCCCAGTTGCAGATGTTGAAGACGAGGAAGGTCCCAGATGGGAGTGACGTGCTGCTGAGGGTGCGTGATAGAACATTGGCGCCTATTTCTGTGGACGATCTCAGGACGGACTGGCTAGATAATCTCTTGTAGAATGGATGGTTATTTAGTCAGTTGGGTAGCACCATGTAACAACGCCTCCAACTTTGTTTCTCACTGGTTGAAATCGGGTTGCCAATGAATATTTGAACACTAGCGTCGTCGCGGCTTGGCTTTTAATCAAACGTATGCCCGGGCCGTCCACCCGAGAATGCGACGGCATGTAGACCAAATATTGCCAATCAACAACCAGGTTGTCCTCGTCGTCCTCGACAGCGACCATACACCAATGGACGACAGCCCCAAACCCCCATCTGACCCGACCCCACCTCTGCCGCCGCCGGCGCAAAGTCACACTGGGTCGCCAACGGACTTCCTCAAGGGTGTCGTTGGCAAACGCGTGATCGTAAGGCTGACTTCTGGGGTTGACTATCGAGGTGCGTTCTTCTGTTCAATTCGACGGTTTCGGGGATGTCGACGAAGTGACATCTCTTTTTTCGCAGGAATATTGTCATGTCTTGACGGATTCATGAACATCGCGCTGGAGCAGACGGAGGAGCATGTGAACGGGATCGTGACGAATCGATATGGGGATGCGTTCATCAGAGGGAATAATGGTGCGTCCTGCCTCTTGAGATAATTTTTATGAGTTTAGACTCACTACGTGACTCTGTAGTACTATATATCTCCGCCGCAGAGCCGATTTAATGCTCGGGACACTGTATCAAAACCTTCAAATCAACTGTTGCCTCATCCTGAACCTCTGTCATACGAACATATTTCTCCAGACATCCATGAAACACTACAGCTACATCGACTTTGAGTTCGGAGTCAAATGCCGGAGAGTCTCCAGAGGTCATCACCTCACGGAAGCCAGATGTGACGTTGACGAGCAGGCTTCGTTAACGCGCATACAACTCTGGCCCACAGAATGCAAGTGCTACTCGGAGAATCCAAGTTCCCATTTTCTGGATTCACGAAGATATCGACTCGATTCCAAACAAAAGATTGATATCGCCTTTTTCTAAGACACGATCGTCTCTCCCGCGCTCTTCGGTTATACCCTCGTTGCGAGCTTCTTCAAACCTGGCATCGCACTTGGGCGCCGACAACGCAGCCTGTGATTCGTATTTCTCCATGAGCTTAAATCGCTTCGAATACAACACGGCCAACGGTGACGTCCTAGTTTTGACGGTGTGGCCTCGCTATAGACGCCTTTCTACAGATAACATTAGCAGTCGCGCTGGAGACTCCGCAAATTTTCTACTGCTCGTCCGACTGCATTTGAAGTTACTCTTGAATCAACCGCAGACATCTTTCCAAGTCAGCAGCTTCAAGTCAGCTCATCTGTCTTAGTGCATTGCCCGTTGACGATGTGGTCCCCTCTAGAAGTTCTTGACAACCACAGTGGAGAGCGTCATCAAAATCCTGACTCCCAAACGTGGAATCTCACCCAATCTCTACATCTGCGGCAAGTTCTCCATTACTTAGACGCTATCCCGCGTGCTCGCGCTGATAGTCGGCTTACCGTTCAGCTCAGTCCGCAATACCTTATCTCTGGCTTCAAACCTTCGGACAACTCAATTTTTGGCTAAGTCCTCTTTACATCTCGCATGACTGTAGGTGCTGATTTCTCTAATGCATAATCCACTCCTTGTCCAATTTCTACGCATAATTTCGTTGAGCTGATCCGAGCTCTCGCGATTCCCAATAGTCTACCAACGTAAGTCCTACGGTCAGGCTTTGTGAATGGTTCTCAATTGAACCCCAAATCCCAGCCCGGTCCGCACGTCGCCTTCTCAAGCTTTGTGTCCCTGAGCGCTCTACCACCTTGAATGCACAGAATTTTCTCGCTGTATCAATCACGAGGGGCATAGAGCGTACAAAAATTGCAATGAACACTGCTTAACCCGTTGAGTATTCCGTATGGTTTTTCTGCTCGGAAATTCGTCAGGAAAACAGGTTCATTGGTGGGAAGCAAACCCCCCACCGCTTACCAGTGAGGCCCATTTTCAATCTCGTTTAATGATTCGAGCAGGAGATTCAATAGTTTCTGCGCATTTTTCCCTTTGTCTACAGGTCAAAGGCCCTACATAACAGGGTTGCTTCGAGGGCCGAGTCGAGGCGAAAAGGATGTCAAGTGTTTGTCAGTGGTTCTTTGTACCGCAAAACCACCGGAACTTTCTTTCAGATGCCTCCACCTCGATAACTGCGCTATTCTATTTAACACATTCGTTCAGGATTTGGAGAAAATTTTGTATTCACGTGAGGCGAAACTGTGGCTCGCTCATGCTTCCGGATTTGGTGCATCCCGTTCCTAATACGGACATTGGGCCGAACGCCAAGCAACCCGCCGTTTGTTGACAATGGACAATGGGTGGCCCGCCTCTCGATTATTTTCCTGTGGCCACTCGGTGGCAATATCTGGTCTACTTAAGTCGGGCCAATCCTGTCTGTTTTTCATCCCCCCATCACCGTTCTCAAGATGCCCACACCGAACAGTCCCACCGGCTCTCGAGACGAAGGTTATATGACGGATTCGTATATGCCTAGGATTGTTCCATGTCTCGGTGAGTATTAGTGTAGTCTGTATTCGAACGCCCTACTAACACCACCCCTCCTCCAGCGCGTTCAGACCCTTTCCGGAATACTCAAACCAATCTTGGACAACTTGCAAAGAGCAACAGCGCTCCGACAGAAGACGAAACTCGGCAGATAGAGGACCTTGTCTCTGAATGCGATGCCGCCGCTGCCGCACTAGAAGCCAAGGAGACCTCCATCAAGACGCAAATCGCCTGGCTCCAAGAGCAGCTCGCACGCGTCGCCTCCAGCCACGGACACATCGCCTCGATGCGCACTAAAGCCACTACCCTCCAATCTGCAGTCCGCCGACTCCCTTCCGAGGTCCTGGAGCAGGTATTCATTTACTACGTCCAGTCGAGCGACGCGATGTGGTCAAGAAATCGGGCCGGCATGAAGCTTTGCCAGGTGTGCAGCCGCTGGCGACAGGTCGCTCGCGCCTGTCCGTTCTTATGGACGGAGCTGCAGCTCTTCATGAAGCACAGGCCTGAGAATGTGGATGCCATGACTAGGTGGTTCTTTTCTGCCTCCAGGGGCCTTCCCCTCACTCTTATGCTCGAGCGGCTCTCCGGCCCTCCATCAACCTCGTTCAGGCCTATCAACATGTTCGTTATCCCGGCCTTTCAGCCCTGGAGGACGATAAAACACCTTTCTATCCATGCCCTCTGCATAATGGAGATCGCACATGAATTTAGGAGGCTTGGAGTCGTCGCCGAAGACATCGAAACTTTGTGCATTCGTCTTTCGAGTGCCGACGGTGGCGAGGATTTCCAACCGACGCCGATGCCAAACCTTCGGAAGGCGGTCCTTACCATGGTGGAACGCGGGTCAAGGATTCAGTACTTGCCCCTTATTCGATTTTATGACGACTTTCCCTGGGCACAGTTGACACACTTCAGTACGCGGACGGCAAAGGTGTCGCCGGAGGACATGATTACGGTTCTCTCTTGCTGCCCAAATCTGCAAGATGCAACATTCGTCCTCTATGAACATGCGTTATGGGTGGAACCCGAGCCAATCGACCTTCCGAATTTACAGTGCTTCAAATTGGTCTTCACCGACGGTGCATCTACGAACGTTTTATCCTACCTCTCCTTGCCGGCACTCACGACCTTTACTGTCGCTACCCACAACAACGGCTGGGTCAAGTGGGATTCCGACGCCTTGCAATCATTCCGCCTACCGTCTCTAGAACACCTGACTTTCTGTGGTGTAAAGATCTCACTGGATGACTTCATGTCATTTGTGCATCCCTCACGCAAGTTAACGACGCTCATCCTGGAGAATACGTTCCACTCTTCCAAATTAATGGAAAGGCTCTACATGCCTGACATTTATCAGCTGGATGCACCAACTGTCCCACTCCCCGTTCTAGCTCACCTGTCCATCTACCAACGACTGGCCAGGATCAAAAAAGTCATCCCGCACTGGTCCTTCAGGAAGGTTGCACAGATGATCAATAGCAGGACAAGAGCCTACGAGGGCGTTGATGGTGTCGCTGCGCTCCAGAGCTTTACGTTCACCCCAACGAGGAGTAGTGTCAATTCGGCATTTGGAGAGCGAGCCGCTAGGATGGCCCGGAGATTTAGAGACGTCGGCTTCAATATGAGGGTAGAGCGGGCGTACGGGGAGGAAGGGTACTATCTCAGCATGGACGAGGACTGGCGATGAATAAATGAGTAGCGAGTGAGTAGCGCTAGCAAGGAAGGAATTGAAGAAATGCATATGTTCGAGGTGCCATGATGAAAACTGATATGTAACCTGGAATACGAGGACTGCGAGCGACTTATATCATACAACAATGGACGTTCCTTATCTACATAAACCGATGGAAACGAGATTATCTCAAGATGAGCGAGCTTTCAATGCGAAATAGAGCCTAGTTTCGTGGTCAGTCCCGGCCATTCAATGTAATGAATAGAACGACTTACGCCACTCGGTAGATGATGGTGATACAAATGACAATTGCCGCCCATCTTCCGTAGGATATCCCTCCAATCTCGAGGTAATCGAGAATGTCCTCTCCAGAGACGGTGCATAATGCCGGCGTTGACGTTGGGTAGGCGCAAACGCATTCGCCATTCATGATGGTGTTGCATTCAAAGGTTAGACCACGAAGGTCGGACTAATGCACGGAGATAAGATGACGGGAACGAAGTAGCGGTGACGGAAAGTCATACGTTTGTCAGAAGCTCGAACGCGTATTTTTGATAGTCCATAAAGTGGAAACTGAAGAACCAAAATCGAGGGAGAGACCGTGCCTTTATGCTAACAACAATGGAAGGAATCAGGGACTATTATAAGGGATCAGAACGAGAACAGACTCACAAATATCCGCCGACGCTCATCCAGAAGCCATTCAGACTAGAGCAATCAAAGGTCAGCGGCGGACGATATCAAGAAAGACCAGGAACTCACAAAGCACTGATCGCGAGGGCTGCCACGAATATGGGAAGCAGAGAAGCCACAATCAAAGCCTGGCTCTCGGCAGCGAGGATAGCGAGGAATAAGAAGGACAAGAAGCGGAAGAAGGGCACAGCACCGGAGTGTAAGCCCTACCAAACGACGATCAGCGAAATGACAGAACATGTCTGAGAGAAGCGCACTTACGATGGCCCAGTAGCAGATAACGGCAAAGAAGACGGTGCACATGAATAGGAAAGGTATGTTTACGAGAGTATTCGAGAGAACAAAAGGAAGCGTCGTATAAAGTCCATTCTTCGTTTCGCGGTAATAAACAGATCGCTCTTCCAAAACTATGGGTCGAAATCAGTACAGTACACGAGTCTACTGAAAGGAGATACAAAGACAGGAGGAAGGCAAGCTTACATGCCGGAATACCTGCCACTGACATCTACGAAACGTACGTATTAATAAAGTTTGTGAAACCAAGATCTTTCAGCTTACGAAGGCAAGGAACGCCACACTGTAGAAATGGACGGACAGTCGATCATTGATAGTTGAATCTTCGGTTCCAAGACGGATCCAAATGGTGCTATACGAAAGGAAAAGAGGGGTTGGCACCTTCAATCCAGCGCTCGAGATATAAGATAACCCACGCGAGCATGAAGCCCATGCCTATAGGGGGCACAAGAGAGGACACGAGGACAGTGCATGAGCAATAATCTGACGCCGCCACAGCTACACGATGCTTACCTCCGTACATGCCAGCTCGAACGCCATACGCCAGCAGATTCCGAGAGTAATTCAGGGCTGTACGTTCTGCGAGCACGAGGGTGTTCCAGAGTAGCGTGCCCATCACACCCGCTTTTCCGTGAAGGGTTGAATCGTTGTCTACCGGTGGTTGCGTCAGAATGAGTTTCTTTTCTTCGCAAGTCGTAGACTGATTGCGCTTCGAGAGAGAAAGATAGAAATTTCTGAATTCGCGTATCGTGTCTGAGGAGCCTACTCGATGCTCGAAATCACTATTCAGAAAATTCATAGCATGGTCTGAAGGCGTTGTCTTGCACAAAGTATAAGAATCTTGGATCAGCGCAGGAATAACTGAATCTAAGATACTCACAAAACGTCCTACAGGTCGACCCCACTTCTCAAAGAAACCTTCCAGCTCGTCTACTCGGCCGAAGTAGCACATCTTGCCCTCCGCGAGAAACATCAATTTGGTAAATTGTGATAGTGTTTCAAGAGGCGGTTGATGGATCGAGGCAATGACGATGATGCCTTCCGCCTTGGCCAAAGAACTAATGGCGGACACAACCTCGCGAGCGGAGGTGCTGTCGAGCTTTAGAAGCGCGTTTGAGAAAGCAAATCGCGGAAAAAGAACGGCAGTGGCTTACTCCCGACGTTACTTCGTCCAGAAATAAGATCCGTCTATCAAGCGCGGTGAGTAACCTGGACATGGAAGTGCGCACAAGAGGCTACTTACGGGTATGTAACCATAGCACAAGCGGCCGTAACCCGCCGCTTTTGACCTTCAGAATGATTCAATATCTGGGTCGATCTACAGGCAGCAATTCGCGTACGTACCGCCTGAGATCCCTCGCCGAATCGGCGTGCCAATGCGTTGGTTTGCGCACGATTGGAGCCCTAGAGCTTTGATCACTCGATCGACACGTTCATTGACCTGCTTTCTCGGAAAATTTGGGAGGCTTTCCAGGGTTTAATTAGCAATTAAACGCCGAGCAAGAGGCCAAGAGACAACTTACTGGAGGCGAAGAGCATAGGATACCGATTCCCAGACGGTGAGGACACCCAGTAGAGCATCCTCCTGTTCCACGAAGCTCGATATCTTGTGCATCGTACTCGCATCCAATACTTGACCATTCAGTACAGCCTAGGCAAACAACGTCATTAGGCTGTCCACCCGCGGCGATATAGAGGCCACTGACCAACCCTCCCGCGATGCTTGTCTTTCGAAATGACATTAAATCAAGAAGAGTGCTCTTCCCTATACAGAAATGTAGGTGCAGGAGCTCAGCAGATTACTAGAGGTAACGAACCCGACCCAGATGGTCCCTGATAGTGCTTCGAATGAGCTTCGTAAATCAACAGTAAGAGAAAATATACCATGATAGCCAGCAGCTCGCCAGGACGGACATCCACGGACACATCGTCCACTAGCAACTTGCTGCCTTCCTTCGTCTTTACGGAATATCCGAGATGCGTGAAGGAGAGGACCGAGCTTGGAACGCTAACCACGTCAGATGAGGTGGACGTCGACATTTTCCGAGGCATTGCTGTAAAACGGGAAGGGGGACACAAAAAATGAACAGGTCCAACCACGAGGGAGGAGAGAGAGGGGAAGAGGGGAAACGGGCGCCACAAACCCACCGCCTTATCATGGTGGCTCTTTGTATTTACCCCACCTATGTTTAATGCCCCATGCGCATACACCATTCCCTCTGTAGCATATCAGTAAGTCTCGTATCAGCTGTCTGCCTTGCACGGCCTAGAGTGCTGCTAGCGGCAGTCCGGTCTGACACTCACAAGCAACTCCCTCGGATCACTGACGGCATACGGCTGTCCATCCTCGTCGCCCCATTGGTCTGTCGTCTTCTAAAATTGAACTTCCATCGGATCGGGGAACCTAAATGAAATGTGGGGGAGGAAGAGCGTTCTCAGCGCGGCTTATGTGTTGGGCCCTTGACACGACGTGACTGCCTACAGAGTGCGCTGGGCCCAAGTGACCACACGGGCAACATCATTATCCTCGCCATCACCAACATGCCACCGGCATTGGCAGAACATCACAATGCGAGGCAGATTTGGGGAGCCCAAGAGGCTGCGGTCATCACGAAAAGTCTTCCCCACACAGACATTCCGTCTCTGAACATTGGAGAATCAGTTCGTAAATCCGGGAAGGCATTCTAATCACTCGCCGAACCCGGGATGATGGCATGGAAGCACCTGGCAGGGCCCGCCGTTTGGCGTCCGGATGTACCCATTCACTAGTTGGTCCTCCTTGGGGTGAAGCAGCCTGACAAAAATACCCCGTGTCCCTGAGTCGATACGATTTAATGTTTGGGTCGGGTCGAAAACATGGGCTTACGCCACAGCGCCCATAGCGCCGAGGATGCACCCACAGCCATATACAACGTCGCTCAATTGAACCTGAATTTGAATCATAAAATCAAGTTCGAACGGCCTCAGTAAGGTGCAGCGGCTCCGTGAAGCACGGCGCCCAAAATGAAAACATACACAAACTAATCATCCTGACAGCACTGAGAAGAACAGAAGAGCTGGTACTTATCGCACCGTGTGATGTTCGAAAGAAGGATGGGCCCGCAGGATCCGGCAACTTGCCGACGGGCTGGTCGTAGCCTAACCCTACATATATATGTTTAGACAACGTTCTGGGGTCTGTGAGAGACATGAATTCACACCTTTCTTGATCCATTTGAGCACTGATTATTCCCTAGTTGACGTATTTGTCGGTCAGCGCCGATCCTCTAATGTCGTTTCAGGCTTGATTCTGGGTTACCATTCGTACTCGTCGGCGGCGATAAAGCGAGCATCCTCGCAGTCCTGAAGATCGATAGAGACGCCGGACACGCCACAATCTCTGGGTGTCAACGTAGCTCAGTTTCGAGCGCCCTCAGTTGTCGAGAGTTGGGTTATGCGTGTGGCTGCCACGATGTATTGAAAATATTAAAGGTGAAGATGTAAAGAGCAAGCTATACTTATGCTGATATCTGTGAAAGTCCTATGTATAGCCTGTGATTAGGCCGTGTTCGGAAACTGTTCGAAAAAGATCGATCGTACCTTGAGGGGGACGAGCAGAGAGAAATGAAAGAAGTCTGACGGGCAAGGGTGAGGCAACGGGCATCCATTCACAGAGCGTTCTAGCTTACACCTTGTACTGTTGGCGCTGAAACATCGAAAGAATTCCAGCATCATTGAGCGGGTATCTGTTTGAGGCTCATAAATCACTTCTATTAAGACTCAAGTGTCGAAAAAGACGCACCTACACCCAAGAAACGGGTTCTGGCCCAGCGACCTCGGCCCTGCGCACTTTAGTGACTCGGGGTAATACGCAAACGGGTCAAGCAACGGCGGCGTACATGACAGGCGGGTCCTCAAGAGGTTATCGAGTGGCCGGTCAGCGGGTGGCAAGACGTTGATCGGCCATACCTGGTCCACAGCCGTCTTCAACATGATCCCTCCGACGGCAGATATCGCAAATGATGCGAATATCGCCGAGTCGATGAAGAGGGCATGCATATAGCGACTCCAGTTCTGCAGGATCTAGAATGCTTAGATTAGGTACGAATGTCATTGAAACGAGGACCAACGACTGTGCAAGTCAAGCTACCCTGCTCGAAGCATCCTATGGGCGGAGCGTCGCGCATATACCCACAAATCCGGCCACCTTCAGCCTGGGAAGACTTGAGCGGGTTCGCTTCTATCTTCTGCGCTGGAAAGAATAATCGAATCAGCATCAAGAGCAAGGTGCATAAGACGGGGTAGAAATCGGCACAAGGAAAGCTCGAAGTCTTTTCCTCTTCCTCCACGTCGCCCTCATGTCCGCACGATACACGTTCGTCGTTTTTGCACGAATTTATTTAGAATTGGAATTTACAATGGGCATTTGTGGAGGCTCGACGAGCGGATTTTCTTCCCTCGCCTGTTGGAGAAGCTTGTGCAGCCCGGCCTGCTTCACCGCTGCCTACAAGGAGACAGAACAGAGTGTCAACACCAATATGTATCCTTATGACTGACGAGACACACCTGGACACACGACTTGTATTCCCCCCACACCTTCCCGCACTTCTCCTGGAACTCGTCCGCCTTTTTCTTTGAATACGCCGCACACGCCTCCGGCGAGCTTGATGCTGCAACTGCAGGCTCCAAATAACCTTTAAACCATGCATTGAAACATGAATCGTAGTTTTGCTTGAGAGGCGTGCATTCTGGAGAAAGGCTCTGTGACATGATCATGCTAGTCTGTTTTCACGCGCGGGGGGTTGACCATGCTGCCAACTTTCGGACTCTTTTGGGTCACATGCGCTACCAAACAAACACGACGCGCTCATTTAAATTAAGCGAAGGCTAATTAGGCAGCACTCCCCGACCTCCTATCAGCAGTAAATTACAGTGGGAGGGCAATTTCGACTGTGATATATGATATAAATGACAATAGAATCTATTTGCTCGACCCGAAAATGCTTTACAGTTCTCCGGAGGGCCATGAATTGGTGAAGACCATCCTGTGCAACAACAAGACAAAGCCCATCGAGCCTCATGACTATCAGGTGGAAGGGATATGCAAGGTACTCGACGGTGTCGATGTTCTGGCTACAATGGCTACAGGAGCTGGAAAGACGGGTTTCTACTCATTCTTGATCCTCGTGTTAATTGCGACCGGCGAACCTCGCTGCCATCCCCCTCCCGTGTCCTAAAAGCGTAGAACAGAAAGTCTCCCATCGTCCAGCGTACACTTGATAACGCGTCGAACACAGTATCCAACTTCTCGTGCCAGGTCCGCCGGGGTGTGTAAAGCTGTCGCTTGCCCGTGTCCTGAAGAGAGATGTCTTGAAGGGGCGGCTGCTTGCGTTTTTTCTGACGCTTCATGGGCGAAGGAGGCGTCGGCTTCGGGTGGTTCTGGATGTGAAGTGGGGGAGAAGAGAACGAGGTGGATGGGAGCTGCCAGACGCCTTGGTATGTCGCGTTGATGGGGGTAGAGGGACGGAAGTCGAGGCGTGACTGAAGCGGAGTGTTTTCGGAGTGCCGTGGCTGCCTGGACATGGTATGAACGAGGTGGTAGTGAGTGTAACGGAGTGAAGAGCACGGCTAAAGATCTTTGTTTATCGACTCGTCCAAAAAAGGGTTTTTCACGTGACCAAATCGTTGAAATGCTGCAGTCCCATGTGGACCCCGCGCGTGAAATCAGACTACAGAGAAGGACCGTCGTCCTCAGATATAAAAAGGTCCGAAACTGTTGGCTGGCTCCGGGAGACTAATGTTGCATAGGAGGTTGGTTCCCATTTTGGCCATGCTGACATAACGTCACGCTCAGGGCTTGCTGCGGCTGCAGCTGCGAGCTGCAACATTTGCAGCTCAACTTTGACGGTCCCTATTGGCTTACGCCCTCATTCCTCTGATCCTATAACGTAGCATCGCCGATCATACACCAGATAGTTCTTCGAGTAGCACCTTGCGATGACCTAAAGTGGAACGCTGGGACCAGACAGATAGATGATATTGGCGGTTCTCTAATCTAGTTGATCCAGAAGACCCCATGGCGATCGTCCAGCTGTGGCGTTTGACCACAACGGAAGACGGATCGATAGTGCACATTGAAAGTAAGAGCCGCCGTATGGCATATCAGACCGCAGTACGTTATTTCTGGTTGTTCACCGGCGAAGGCATGTAGCTGCAACGGAAAAAATATTCCGTTTGGTATCTGTGAATTCGAGAGGGCGATTAGTAACAACACGAGATCGGAGAAGCTGCGAGACATACTTACGATGAGTTACGACGTGCGAGCCATCGCAAGACGACCTTATAACGTCCAAAATCGCATCATCTTTCTTCAACATTTGAATCGGAGTGCAGAGCATCGAGGACAGCACGTCGACAGAATCTCTATGCGGGTATAAGCCTCCTATGGAAGAGGAAAAGGCTCGTCAGCTCGAGCAGACGGTACGCTCAACAGAGAGAGGCTGCGTACCATTGGCTACGGGCGGACGTTAGATGGCGGTTCATGTTAGAGCTCCTTGAAGTTGATCATTTGAATACGAGCGGTCGAGAGGCCTACAATTTTGTTGGAACACGAAGGAGCTGTGGCAACGCAGAGCAGGAGGAGGATATACCATGGATGCGGTACTTCCCAACAGCCACTTTGAGCTCATAAATATATCCTGTGTACGTGTTAACGCGGTCGCAAGCACCAGGTCTTTGGGCATGATGCACGGTAGCTCCAGGTTGAACATCGATGATAAGGTTAGCTGGGTGTTTTGCGATGTTTTGGCAGATCGACCACCGACGGCCATCGATGACGCTTAAGTTGACGATGCTGGGGCATTGATGCAGAAGGAGCCAAAGGCAACGTCGAATGCCAATCACAACGTATCTTCTGCAAATTCTAGGCAACAATATTAGCAAGAGACGGAGTTGAGAGGAGACGAACAACGTACTTGAGGAGCTTGTGTCCAGCACCAGCCGCTCTCATTCATACTCCAGGCTGGACATGCAATCAAGCACCCCATCATCCCTCTCCAAACTGGAACCGAACCTTGGGGAAGATCCAGTTGCGGGCTACGACGAAGAGAACTTGAAGCAGTTAATACAAGGCAGTCGAGGTTCCTGAGGAGGAAAGAGTCATCAGCTCGGAAAGCAGAACGCTGGAGAAAGGCTACGCACCGTTGACCAGAGAGTCGTTTTAAACCTGTAGTTCGAGTGGGAATGCAGACGGCGGGGCTCAGAATAGCCTGATTGATACTTGAGGCCATCAGTTTTAGCGAAGGTTGACCTTAGAAGAGTCTGAAAAGGGATGCAAAAAAGAACTGACTCACTAGAGCGTCTGATCTATGATATCGATGCAATTTGTGAGCTCTTCTCTCGTCTCTAGCGGAAGCGTCCATCGCAGTTAGAAGTATTCGCTGCGATTCTGATTGAACTTGATCGCTGATTTTTTGAGCCTTTGGAGGTTGAAGAGCGGTAGGGGCAGGAAGAAAAAAAAGCGTCAATCAACCCCTTCCGGGGTGGTAAACGTTCAGCGGGAAGTTTGAAAGGTTCCGACATGAGTAGAGAAGGTCAAAAGTCGTATACTTGGCGTAGATTGGTTACAGTACAATCTTTTGTGCCTGGGGCTAATGGGCTGACGTTCAACTACCGGAGTCCATCCATGGCTGTAGTGCTTGGGGAGAAGCCTAACGAGATGGAGCACACAGGAGCTCCGTGAAAGTGTTTATCAACACCACTGATCCAACAGGTACAACACCCTAAGGATTCGAGAGAGCGATGAGAGTGGATAGCGACGAGAAGACGTGTAACGTACTTTCAAAATGCGTGCCAATGGTCCAAGCCGACAGCTTCCTCATCTATACCCCCCTCAACTAACCCGGATTCATGCTTTCAGTGTCAGACGTCGTTTCTGTCTGCGCAAACCGTTAGATGACCCGTTGGGAGCTGCGTTGAAGAGACGGGCTTCAGAGTGGGGTAGTGCCTGTATACGAAGTAATGGATCGTCATTGTTGAAATTTTGGAGTCGGACAACAGAGACCACTTACCTTCAATGAGAACGACAGCTTGGGTCGATATCGTCAGCATCAGCATGTTCGAATTCCCAAGTCGTGAATAAAGCAAAGGTCTTTAAAAGGTGGGATTGAGGTGATGGAGCCATCAGCTTGCAGCCATAGCAAAAATCGGCACAGATAGAGACGATTCTTGGAGTAGCGTGTCAGCAAAAGCACCAAGGTAGTGGTGGTGATAAAAAGAGTTCTTCGGAGCGGAGGCGGCACATCATTCGGGATGCTCCGACGTTAAGTGCCAAGTATGGAAAGTCTCTGCCGGGCATCTTTCTCCGAGAAGACCGGAGGTTCTCTCATCGATGTCGCATGCCAGACTACTTGTTCTTGAAGTTTACCCACCACGATGTTCTATTCCGACTCGATGTTGGGTTCTAAACCTGCTGTTTTGGTGTCAGACGTATGACGATGAAAAATAAATATTCATTGAAGAGCTCGATGGAAGGGCGCTTAGCCAGGGGGTCGTAGCGTACGGCAGTAGGTCGAAGGGTAGTGTCTAACACGCGATAAACCAGAGTGACCGAGAACTGATCTCGAAATGCGGAGAATAGGGGTAGTGGAAAGGGCAGTCGCGACACGACGTATCCTTCTGGACAGACGAAATTTCGTCAGTACCGAGTTGGAGTTGGTTGACCATAAAAGCATACTTGCGAAATTGATCGTATTATTCGACACACGAGGATGTGCATGCTGTGGTTCGAGCACGATACGGAGGCGGATACGGACTGCATGATTGAAAAGGGAGCTAACTGCAAAGAGTTTCAAGTAACATTGATACGTTTGGATTCGGCCCAACGTCCGCTGAGGTGGCAGGAAGGGAGGTGTCGAACGCAGAGGTTGCTTCCATTTACTAGAGGACAGTTTCTCGTGGCAACGCGACGTACATATCAGAGTATTGTCTGCGCATTTAAGAGGAAGTTTAGGCACAAAAACGAGATTTGCAAAATACGAGACGTACTTACAGGGTGCATGAAACGGCCCCTAGCTATCACTATTGTGCGCAATTGCATCGCCTTTCTTCAAACTCGGCACGTGGAACGGCCAGGAGGACCCCAACCGGATTGCCTGTGAAAGCGACTTGAAAGAAGTTCTACGGAGGGCGGAAGGCTCCTATAGAAGAGGCAAGAATTTATCTGTTTGAGAAGACAGAATCCTCGACGAGAGGCTGCGTACACGCCATACACCGTTGGCTCCTGGAGGCGGAGGTTGGACGATTTCGGGCTCAGAAATCATCGGAGCCGCTTCGTCGTGGTTGTGATTAGTGAACTCGCCGCCGAAAAGTCCGCAGATATTTGAAAGCGTGTCTCGTTCGTGCGCATATCGTGGACAGATTGCAAAACAACCAACGGGAATGTTTCTGACAACGCCGACGTCTTGCCCGATGGTATACAGACTGAGCAGTATCATCTAACGAACGTCGTTGTCAGGCGAGGACTCAAACAGAAATGGAATAATCACACACTGTACGACCGATCAATTATCTGACTCGTGAGTACGCTGCTCATCTCGAACCGCGCAACAGCCGGAGAATGAGGTCTTCTTTGCGACGAGATATGATCGTTGAATCTAGGATGTCGAACGTCAAAGGTTCGGATTGACAAGAAACAATGGCGGTTTAGGACTGCTGTTCCTCGTTATCGTATGCCTGGCAGCCGGTTTGAGTTGCCCAACGGAGCTAACGAGGCCGAAAAGTATTATACTTGTCCTTGAGATAGATACCAAATTGTACGTTGCATTGCATCGTTTCATATGCGACGTCCATCCCGAATTGTGCTGGCGATTGTGGCGACGAGAGAGGAAGGCATCTCACGCTGGTATTCGCAGCAGGTGGATATGCATGAAAGCCTTCTGGGAAGGACATCGCCGAGGTGTTATCTACTGGTCTAAGAGGGTGATCAGGGTGGTGCTGGGGGCGAGAAGAGGTGTAACATACCTGAAGAACGTGTCTCGGCAGTCCAGCTCCATCATACCCTTATACTTCGCCCAGTTGTATCCTCCTCCTGGTCTCAGAGGGCGAAGAGTGTTAGACGACAGGACCGTCCGCGCAAAACCGCTTCATGGCCGGTCGACAGTTGAATCGAGGGCGTACATTCTAACCGCGAAGTGAGCCTATAGGGACCACAGAGCACCGTCAACCGTATAATTTTTGGTTCATAGAGCAGAGACCGCGTACCCTCAACGAGAACGTCTTTCCGGGTAGGGATCCTGATCGTGAGCCTCAACACGTTCGAGTAGTCCAGTCAGGACGAAACGGCAAGAAAAAGAACCTGAGAAAGCGAGATCGGGGCTATGGAGCGTTCAGCTTGTAGCCATCTCAAATCTGAGGACGAGCGGGAGAATCATAGAGCAGCACGCTGGAGAGTGCAAGATGAGGTTGGAGATGATGGTGGGTGACGAACAGAGAAGGGACGTCGGGACGTTCGGGCCGTGGGAGGCCTTTTATGGAAGGTTCTCCCGAGAAGACCGAGCTATGCCCTCTTTGATGTGGACCGTCGTTGTCGATCTCATTCGCGCAGTACATATTGCTTCTGCGCGCTGAATTACTTGTTCTCGATTCCGAGGCATGCTCGTCGAAGTGGTGGGAAGAGGGAACGATGAACTAACAATCGCAGTGAGAGCTCAGATATCATTCTTCTTGTTCGTGGACCACATCATAGCATGCTTAGAAGAAAGGTGCACAGACAGCTTGCACCTGAATATTCGCGATGCTGACATACGTGAAGCCGCCTCATTACCACGAACCACTTGTTGAATCCCTTTATCACCTCCATATTTTCTGACATCAATCGAGGTAAACCCTAGCCCGCATAATCTGTGACACAGCTTGCTATCCAAGGCCGAAGTTCTACATACCATTCAAGGTTTGCCTCCTCGGCCATGCTCTGGGTAGACATCTTTGACGCTCTCCAGGGGCTCTTCGCGGCGTAAAGAGGGGTCGAGGACATAGCCTCTTCGTTTCGCAGCAGCTGCGACTCCCCATCGTGAACAGTGGACGAATCTCCTAAATTGGCTCTCTATCTTCAGAAGGTAGCCAGAAGACGTCGTGCTGACGCACACAAGGGTCCTTGCCCTCTGTAAGAAAGGACCTTAACTTCCATACCCGGAAGCAGACACGACGGCCTCGCTAGATTCATCACCACGAAATCAGTCTGCAGGCGTGCAAGTCTCATGAAATCACGCCATGACTCCCTCGATGTCTAGCTTCTTGGATTCTTCTCCCATTTGAAGTTACCTTCAAGTCTTATCAAACTCGCAATCTTTGGTACGTCGCCATCGTCGACCTGTCGACCTGTCACACCGCCACTAAATGCTCGACGCTTCCTTGCAATTGTTTTCGTCTTACGATTTGAACCATAACCACCAACCATAGGATTCCAGAAGAAGTTCGTATGCCTACATCCACAGGTGGAACGATCGCATAAGGACAAGATTTTCATCTTACGTTCATCCCAATGGGCAATTCGAAGGTATATTTTGGGCTACATCGGTGCGACGAACAGATGAAGAACTCTCCACCCGCAAAGATGATCACGCAGAAGCGAAGGGACTCCAGTGGCTGGGACATCAGTTCGCTCTGCAGAAACAGCGTTCAGATATGGAGGCGAACCCGTAATCTACTTACCGTTCACATCAGTCCTAGTTCCCCCTCGGAGCCTCGTGAGAGCGTCTTAAAAGGCTGCTGCCACAGTGGCCTAGCTTCCTGATTCACCTCGGTTGCGCTCTCAAACCCCCCACTTCAATGTTCAGCACCATGCTTCTTCTCATGCTCGAGGGCATTTTCCTCTACGCCGTGTCGTGGGTCTTATGGAGAAGATATCGTGAATCCTTCGTGAAATCGCCTCTGGACAACATACCTGGTCCGATTCCGAAGTCGTTCTGGAAAGGTACGTCGTTATCCACATACCTGACTCAATTTACTCTTACCTTGGGTTCCGTAGGCGTCTTTCCCGATGTTTTTAATGTTCATGGCTGGGATTTCCATCATGAAATAACTCAGAAATGTACGCCAAAGTGTCTCCGAAATTTGACAGTCCCCGTGAGATTGAGTTCCTTTTCGAAACAGACGGGAGCGTTATCAAGATCAAGGCCTTATTCGGGGTGGGCAATCTGTTCGGCCTTCTCGACCTTCTGTGATAAACCCGCCTTCCAGGAGAACCAGCTTTATGTCTTCGACCCAAAAGCTATGCACCACATCGTCATAAAGGTAAAGTGACCTGGAAGGTGTACCGTGTTGGACCTCTCTCATCGACGACCTTCTCTGTTCTTCTGCAGGATCAATATGCATACGAGGAAACCGCTGCACATATTGAGTAGGAGGGCAGGACCACCAATTAGAGTATTTGGAATTAATTGACTCGAACCCAGAGGATATCGTCTGATGCTAGGCGATGGCCTCTTGGGCACAACGGGTGAGCAGCGGTCTTGACACCACTTTTGATATAAGTTCTGAATCCCCAAATGTTCGACTCAAGGTGAACGACATCGCAAACAGAGGAAAATGCTCAATCCCGTTTTTTCGATTGCTCATATGCGCAAGATGAGTCAGCGACATCCATCCTTTCGTCCAATAACATTTAATTACATGTGGTTTGCAGTTCCGACCTTTTATAAAATCAGCCATCAAGTAAGGGCTTGAAAATTCTGGACGAAATCCGAGCGTCGCTAACCCGTAGCTAGCTCCGAGACGCCTTTCTGAAGAAGGTCGAGAGCGGACCACAAGAGGTTTTGACCACCTCAAAATTTTCCGCATCTTCCAGTAGACTAACTCCCTAATGCCCAGATTGACCTCCTGTCCTGGATGACACGTACCGCATTGGAATCAGTCGGACAAGCGGGCCTCGGATATTCATTTGACGATCTAACTGAAGACGTTATCCTTCATCCATACAGCGAATCGGCCAAGCAACTCATGTGCGTTGATTCCGAGGCACTCATCCCCGCAGAACTGCCTGCTGATCGCAGTATTTCACCAAGTCCACTTTCATTTTCGATGATATTCCCTCGCATGTACCTTTCCTCCGTCATCGTCAGGCTTGGTCCGCCCAAGTTCAGACGGTTCCTCGTTGATATTATCCCCTGGAAGACCATGCACAGGCTTCGCGATGTTGTCGACGTTTTGCATAACACATCTGTCGAGATATTCGAGTCGAAGAAGAAGGCCCTAGAAGAAGGAGACGAGGCGGTCAACGCACAGTTGAGTCAAGGCAACGACATTTTGAGTACTTTGAGTGCGTCCTATATTCTTCATATTGGTGTACGATGAATTAAATTATTGTCAGTGAGAGCCAACATGGACGCCTCGAAAGAGGACAAACTGGCAGATAACGAGGTTCTTGGACAGATGTCGTAAATCCCTTTTGTTTCAAAGCAGCGATCCTCCTCCGATAACGGGACCGACGACTTGACAGGACCTTGACATTCGCTGCAACGGACACGACCTCCAGTGCACTTGCACGTATACTTGACCTTCTCTCAAAGAACCAAGACATCCAAGACAAGCTCAGAAACGAGCTCCGAGAAGCTAGGCTGGGGCTACATAGTGGTGTCCTACCCTACGACGAGCTCGTTTCTCTCCCCTACTTGGACGCCATTTGTCGAGAAACTCTCCGGCTGTACGTAAATATGGCTTCCACCCCCATGATAGGTATCGGCTGACAGGATAGAAACAGCTACCCGCCTATATCAGTCATCAACAGGACGTACGTCTTCAACTCTAATCAAACGCACCCACTGATCGCACGCTTATCCCGACCGTGTCTCTCAGAACGCGAGAAGCCGTCGTTCTCCCTCTCTCCAAACCCATTCTTGGCCTGGACGGGCGTGATATCAGCGAAATACCTATCCCCAAGAATACAAATATCATTGTGGGCATTATGGCATCGAACCGCAACCCCGAGATCTGGGGACCGGATGCGTACGAGTGGAAGCCTGAGAGGTGGCTCCAGCCGCTACCAGAGAGCGTCGCGGCGGCGCATATTCCTGGGATTTACTCGAACCTGTGGGTCTTTCACGGTTTCATGCCAGTCTCACTGTTTAATCAAGACAACAGGATGACGTTCCTTGGGGGTGGAAGAGCGTGCATGTGAGCAATTTAAAGCATTTGGGTTGCTCGTTATCATCTCCTTATAAATATCCATCACAGCGGGTCCAAGTTCTCGCAACTCGAAATGAGTGAGTTCTGACCCATCACTTTAATGGATGCCAGCTACACCGTATCTCAATTTCTCGCTGTCTCCCTCTCTCACACTCTCACAGAGGTCGTCCTATCCGTGTTACTCGAATCCTTCAAGTTCTCGCCGTCTAAAAACGCAGAAATTTATTGGCAGATGAACAACATAGCGACTCCAACTGTCGCTAACAGTGGCACCAACAAGCCACAACTCCCTCTGATCGTGGAGAGGGTGCAGTGAAGATATGGCCGGAAATCAATATGTAGAGATCTGTCTACTTTCGGGAAATATGCCCCTAGGTACTAATCTGGCTATGTTTACCTTTTTTGTCATACCCTATCACAAGGCACGGACGATCAATGCCGCGTGCCGTCCATGGCTGTCCTCCATAATCATATAACATCGAACGTCGAGCCTCACGCAGATATTTGGCGTTGACGCCAATGAGCAGGTCCTGCTCGAGGTCGCCCACACACGTTAACGACCTGTGGCGTCTCTAGATCCACATTCTCTAACGCGTGTACTCTAAGTGCGACAGCGCTTGCCCGGAATCAAACCAAATTCTCCACGCGGCGCCCTCTCTTCTCTTGTCCATGCCCATACGTTCTCGGATACTTCAATGATCCTGCGAACGGCCGTACATCGTACATCGTACGTCAACAATCCCGTGCAGAAGACGAACGACTTACCTTGCGCCCAAGTTAGGTGGGCTCAGTCTCGGAATTTATGAATCGTGATGGAAGCTCCGCTGGGGGTAGGGGTGGGTACCTGTAGGACGAGTAAATCCAACGCATAAGTCATATGCGAATTTCAGTCCTTCACCCAATACCCTACGCTGCGAACGCGCGTGTTATTCCATCTCCTCTTTCATGACACCAAAAAGGCAACGAAATCAAACTGCCGTCGCACGAAGCCAGAGCTACAACGCAAGCTCAGAGTCCCGAGTTGGCATCGAGGGACAGAAGATAATAAGCAGCCGCGGAGGACGCGACAAGATGGCCTGGATCGATCCAGTGGCCTAAACACTCGTCCAACTTGACTCAACTCCCGCCGGCCCAACGGGCCGAGCCATCCTGGAACTGGGTTATGGGAGGCATGATACACGGACGGTGGGCCGGCGCTTACCCAAGTGTTCTCCCGTAAATCTGTCGAGGATACGACCAGTTCATGTCAGATGCGACGAAACTCGGCTCTTGAAGCTGGCGCTGCCGGAGATGGAAGGGAGGATGAGGAGGGAGAGTACTCGGTCGTTGGAAATGCAGACTTGACACACGGGCAAGACAAACTTAAGGAAGGGACACGTCGAACGAAGGACGTGTTCTCCTCGGGGCTCCCAGCTAGTGGCGCGAAGGTGGATATATGAGGCTGAACGCTGATCGTAGGGCGTAATAGCAGAAGTTGAGAAAATTGGGTTGGCCTTCAGGACAGGAACGCCTGAGGGAGAAAGGTTCGGTTAGTGTCACAGTTATGAGTACGTGATGTAGGTCTGAAAAAGGGTGAACTGCAACTGGATTTCTTGCGGGGGGTAAAGCCTGTGCCATATGTACGCGCAAGTGCGTCGTCTATCTCAAGCATCCAGACATGGTCTTTGACGTGCGTAACGACGATTATGACCTTGACGTTAGGTGCCAGAAGGCGTCGTAACGACTCGAAGGTCAGGCTCGAAATTCGCTGAAGGGAAGGGGATGTGAAAATGATTATGTGCCAAACGTGGAACGGGCCTCACCTGGAAGTCATCGAGGTGACGTAGAGGATAGGTGGATGTTTACGGTCCTATGAGGAAGTTGATACTCGAGCCAGCGCGGTAATGATGAGGATGAAGAAGAGGCGAGGGGTAGGAGGCAGATGGCAAACGATTCGTCGGTGCGTCTCGAGCGCTCCATTCCAAGAGGCGAAATGTGAGTATTGGGATATTTGAAAGGGCATGTATTCAATTTGGAATACCCCCTTACGACTTTTCGACCTCAGCGTCTTTACTAGCCAAGTCTTCTGTGCGAGCACGGACATCGAATCATCTAAATATGCTTGTCTGACTTCGCTGACTTGATTTCTTCCATTCCTCCGTCTCCTTCAGTTTAATTTCTGCCACATTGTTGAATTCTCTGAGATGACTCTGGTATGCGAACATGTAATAATTCTTACACATAACTATAAAATCGTCTAATCGCCATCGCATGTCAGACAGATCACCGCCTTCGCACGTGGCTGGTTTGCCATCAAAGTCGTGTTTAGTCTATTACTTGTTTCCTCCCACCATCGTCACCGTTCGTCTACACCTTCTCTCCGCTTTCAGCCCCTCAGAAACTACCATGAACAAGGCCTTTCGCCTCAAACGTAGGGCTGCTTCTCACCACCCCCAATCTGAACTTCGGATGGCGACTACGTCCACGGATTCACCCCCTCGTCTGCCGCAGGAACTTCTCGACATTATAGTTGACGAGTTGGGCTCGAATGCAGAGAGACACGAGCCCGTCTCCCGCTCCACGCTGACCTCCTGTGCCCTAGTCTCCAAATCGATGAGCGCCCGTGCGCGTGGGCACCTCTTCTCAACCATCTCACTTAGGTGGAAGCCGTACACTTCGACCGTCGATGCCCGTCGCACCCGTATATGTACTCTCAAATGCATCATGGAGGCTGACGCCCAGTTCGTTTCCTTTGTCCGCACCTTGGAGCTTTCCCTTGACAACGATGCGTGGGGTACGGACGACCTTCCAGGTGTGCTTACGATGCTGTATAGCACACCGCGGTCAGGCCTGCGCGCCCTACGCTTGACAGCGCAGTCCTCGGTAGTGCCACGCTCGTGGGGGTTGGATGCCAAAGTAGCGGGGAAGAAGGCGCTCGCCAATCTGTGCCTCTCAGGGTGCTTAACCGAGCTTGTCATACACGGACCAATGCAGGAATCAGTCCTCCTGCTCTCCAAGATTCCGAAAGGCCTGGTGAGCTTGGAGTTATCCAACGCATCACTCATCCCCACAGCGGCCCAGTTGGGGATGGGGTTGCGTATGGGAGACGGGGAAGGTGTGAGGTTGGAGAAGCTCGTCGTGGATGAGGTGTCTGCTATCATGTTGTTCGTCGACTGGAAAGTAGAGCCTTCAGTGAGAACGAGGATCCTCGCTATGATGCAAGGCCTGAAGACGCTCGAGCTGGAGACGAAGCGTGTCTCAGAGGACGGGAGGTACTTTGCCGTTGTGCTAGAGCAGTGTCGAAGATCTCTGGAGAGGCTTGTTTGGTAAGCTACACGCACAGAGACAACGTGTATCTGCTGAAGTGGAGTCTGACTCGAGTTACCTTGCAGGTCAGTCGAACCCTTCGAAGACCGAATCAGCGCTCTACTCTCACACGTCCCCCTATCCTCCTTTACCGCCCTCCGATCCCTCACATTTAAAATATGGACCAAAGGTGGACTCGTGCCGAACGTCAACACGCGCCGTCTCTTCTCGGCCATCCGAGAGAGTGCGATGCCTTCTCTGGAGCATCTTACGTTTGCCATTAGACTTCGCCCCACCTGGCAATCCAGAAGGGTTACCATTGACGATCTGACCGACCACACCATGTGCTGGGGCTGGGAGATGCTGGACGTAGCCCTGGGGAGTAAGGTGCGGTATCCCTGCTTGGTGCTGGTGGAAATCGATCTTGGGATTGTCGGACTAGACATTGGTGGTGTGTTTGTGACGGAGGAGGCGTATGCGCAGGAAGAGGCTAGAGTACGCCTTAAGGCTCTCTTTCCTTCCTTTCTGGCATCGGGAGGGGATTTGAAAACATCATTTGAGGGCGTTTTCTTTTGTAATAAGCGGACTTAATTTCCGAAGTGAGTTATACAAACCCTTTCTTTCCATGGCTCGTTAACTCGGTAGGACCAAATAGCCTACTGACGACTGTCAGATTTTCGAGTCTATACATTCTTTGTGTTGACAACCGACTCTATGGCGCCAAAAATATTTCAGCCACACTAGTCGTCCGATAGCTGGAGGGCCTGCGGACGAATAACCGCGCAGGATTTTAAGTGTCGAGAACTTTGAATTTGTGCTTCAGACATCAAATATCGAAAATTAGTTTGTTCGGCACTAATGGTTTTCATTTTCTTCTCGTTCATGTTTTGTCGCACCTGCTATTATCTCGACCGCAGGCATCCTTCGTTCTTTTCCACGTAGTTGACCTTCTAGCGGTCTGCAATATATCCTCCTCATATTCTTTCCCCGAAGCCATTTTGTGCCCACATGCTGCGCCACAGGCCGACGTTCGACAATGCCCAACGTCGTCGATCTCTCGGTTTCCTCCGACTATCGAATGGCCCCATTGGAGGACCTGAAGGGCAATACGATTCGTGCTCTATCTTCAGCCATTCTCCGCCGACTAGCCTCCCTTTGTCACCCGAAACCGGTACCTAGAAGCTCGAACAAGCCATTCGCTATCAACCGGCACGTCCAAGACCATAGACAAAGCTGTTCGAATTGGGTAAGCGTGCCGGTTGCTGGAGAGAAAGGCCTGTACTCACCGAGTTCTTACTCTGGTGTCAATATACGCATCCTTAGACAAGGACCTCGACATTGAAAACATTTTTGGATGCTGTGTACCAATGGGACGAACGCCAGACCAAGGTAAGCTATTAATTTAAGTGATTAAACACTGTTTTAACCGACATTTCCAGCTCTTGTACTCGCCGCCCTGCTCTTCATCTGGCCGACTCGGACATCCTTCCACAAGCACGACGAGAACGAGAGTACATACCCGCCCTTCTGAACGACCGCCGCCGTCACCTAACCACATCCAGACACGACATATGGCGCGATTCTTAACCAACAGCGGGGACGGAGAGTGGGTGTCGAAGGCGGAGGATACAGCGCTGAATGGGCTCTAGGGAAAGTTAAGCCGTCCGACTCAAAAGTGGTCTCGTCGAAAAAGGGGTCAATTTACTTCTTGAAACGCACCGCAGATCGTGTTCGAACAGGGAGTTCGAACCTGCGATTGTTGTCTTGAAGGGCTACGTACGTATGGCGAGTTTCATTCCAGTACGAAATGAATGATTTACGACTCCGTTCCTTTGTTCTGAAGGCAGTCTCCGCCACTATATACGACCACTAACGATGCCTTCCGCTGTCCAGCACCAGCCAAAACGCAAGACCTGCGTTTAAAACGAGAGAAGGATGAATGCTACGAATATAGAGGGTGAAGAAGGCAGCGGCGGTGGGGATCTGTGTCCAAGGTAAGTCGTTGAATTCGAATCATCCCCATCGGAAACGGGCTAATGTACCTCCATGAAGCAGATGCTAACTCATGGACGTCAAGCTTGAGGCCTTGAGGCGCTGTTCGTCAGCGACACGACGAAAGCAAGTCTAATATCAAACATTCAACTCACGACTCACGACTACATTTCATCCACCCCACAACACCTCTCCGCCACTCTGTGCGAATCCCAACGACTTCCTCAGCTTCCGATTACCACCAAAGCTTAAAATAGACAGCCAACATTGAAGGAGGCAGTGCTGGATGGACGGCGGCCAGTCATCGTGCTCAAAGACGACGGCGAACGGCTATAAGGAGGATGAATAGGAGATGAAATTTCATATATGCACAAGTGATGAGAGCCTAGGAAGAAAGTGAGCACCAAGTATTCGTCTCTGGCGACGGAAATTAACACCAAACACACTCTACTCTATCACGAGAAACACGACCCGCTGGCTTCGTTGATTCGCCTCGAGAGCACGACGCTCCGTCAGCACTCGACGGCCATCGAAAGACACTCGAAGGGAACACCCGCACGCTCTCGTCGGCGCTGCGCCGGGTTGTGCTTGTGGTTGGGTGGATACACGATACATAGAGGTACTACACCTCGATCTCTAAGAGTGCATGTGAGTTATGCATCGTGAACGAAGTACAGACCTACTTACCTCTTCGCAGCACCCTATATCGGCTGATCCAATGTCCTTCGAGGGTCTGAAAGAAGAGGCAGCACTGGCATCTGCTCGGGTTGAGCGTGAGTCGTTCGCCTCGCCGACTTGAACACTGGCAACTCACCTTGTCCGAGCATGATTCCTCATGCCGTGGCTGCACAGTCTTTCGGGGCGAGAACCACATACAATGCCCTTGCTCTATCTGCCGATATCATCGTTGTCGACACGCTCGCACTCGGCTTAGACGCGAGGTAAGTACACCACGAACAAAAACGGCGGCAATGACAGACGTACCACACCCCCATGCTTACATACGGACACTTGCTTGCCTGCCCTTTCCGTCGACCGACAACCCTTCCACGCCTCGCCCTTTTGTTGCCGCCCTTCCAACGTTGCGTCGTGCGTCTAAGAAAGTCGTAAGGAAGTAAATAAATCGCGTCAATCATCAAGGGAGGCGGGGGCACCCACCCTTCGCTCGTGAGTAGAGACGTGCCTCCGGGTGAGTGCTTGCAATCGTGAGCAACTGCTGCTCTAGATCATGTCGTACGACGAAGTTCCTGGTTTCTGGTGATCAGGGATGCTGTGGCAATGGGCAGAACTTGGAACAGAGAGGGAGACGTGCAGGCAGGGTGCCCAATGGGCGAGAGGTTCTGGACGGCACGGTAGGTACGAAAGTTTCCATAACATTATTAGTCAAACTCACATGCAGTATCCTTTGCAACAGTATAACCGCGCCATTGTGCCTCGAGCCGTCGACGTTCATGTTTGCGGTCAATGTTGACAAGGTGAGCCCCAGTCGAGGGCAAGCGTTTTCTCGTGTTTTGGTGCCTTGCGTCGAGTATCCCATGTACGCATAGCATTAGGAAAAGAAAATTGCGAGCTTCTACGGGATTAAGGAGAGATAGGGAGAGAGCCCTGTAAGCCTTAAGGCGATCGCCCTAGATTATCTAAGCCAGACTTTTCGGACAGCTGGGCGTGTGACACAATGAGCAACTAGTGACAATTGTCGATTGAGCGAATTGTCGATTGAGCGCTCTGCCTGAACCTCGTCGCACAATTCTCTCTTTCAACTTCCTTTTCCCTTCTCGGTAGGGCAGCACCATCTCAACATATCCTGGGCACTCACATATGGCCTGCTGCTACGTCTGCGGAGAAGACAGCGAGCTCAACAACGGCGTGCGAGATCCCTCAACTCTACCGAAAGATGGACGCGTCTGCTACTCGTGCCTCGACCTCGACAACCTCCAGGCGCAGATCCGCAACACAAAATCCTTCCTAGCCCACCTCGAATCGCACGTACACACACTCAAGTCGAAATACAACCATACCCATGACCACTTTACCCACCAGTTTCCACCTGAAATTATCGCACGAATCTTCGCTTTCTGTGTTGCAGGGCCGCAGAAGGTGCTAGAAATAACTCCGTTCACGTTGGCTGCGGTGTGCAGGAGGTGGCGTCATGTCGTGTTGAATTTCCCGGCGCTCTGGGCGAACGTGAACATTGACCTCAAACGGTGCGAGTAATATCGATTTTTGCCACTGCTTTTCAGCTAACAGGAGGCAAATTCTCTCAGCTTTGAAACCAAGTTCCGAAGACGCCAGGAACTACTTATCCAATGGCTGAAACGATCAGGCCAAGTCCCTCTGTCCATCCGTATGACCTATCATGAACCTGCGGACTGGTCGTGGTGTCGAGGCGAGTTCAAGAATATTATCAACATTCTCAGCGTCTACTCCCATCGGTGGCAGGACATCGATCTCAACATCCCCTTCCACCTCCTGAAGCACCTCTGTGGAAACGGAGGTTACATATCGATCCTCAGGACTTTGACGATTAACCCTCCCCCGAATCGCAGAGAAGACCAACAACCACCCGTGGGGACCTTCAGCTTCTGGATACCCAACGGAAATGTGTGTCCCGAACGTGTCTCATTCTCTGGGATTAACTTCAACGCCATCCACGTCCACTGGCGGTACACCACCGAGGCCGAGTTCAGAGGTATCGCTCTGGACGACGCCCTCGCCCTTCTTCGTGCTGCGCCCAACCTTCGCACATGCACCCTCGACCTGCTCCCAGGGACCGTGCTCACGCAAAATCCCATCATCGCCCCCTCTCTCAACACGCTCGGTATCAGCGTCGATGCACTCGAGAGCAACTGGCCCTTCTTCGAGTACGTCCGGCTCCCCGTCCTGCGCTCTGCCACCTTCCGTTACACCACCCAGTCCTTTGCCCCCTTCGCGACCTGCCTCTCTCAGTCCGGATGCAATTCATCCCTGACCTCTCTCGTCCTCAGCGGGGGAGACTGCTCCCTTGACTTCATGGACGAGGACGGGCTGTACATGCTCCTAGCTGCAGCCCCTGCGCTCGAGGCGCTCGTGCTGCACATGCCCCTCCTCCCGAGAGAGTTCTTCGAGGTGATGGCGGTGCAACAGGATCTCCTATCACGCCTCCGGAAGTTGAGGTACGGCCTAGGAAGGCTGACGTTTGCGTGGGGGTCGGTGTGTTAGGATAGCGGAACCTAATGGGATAGAATAGAAAGGGAAACAACAACCAGGT
>JANKHO010000219.1:0-29808 GCA_027627235.1 Agrocybe chaxingu | reverse complement strand
CCACANCGNAGTTGNNGTCCCGCTGTTTNAGCCTCNCGTGGANTNCNTNCAACAGCTTTGCGACGGATGCTTGTTTACGGATAGTAATATCCACAACGCAAGGCTTTTGAGCTGGATAGAAACACATGAGATCGAGCTGCTCCATGGAGAGCGGTCGTGGTTGTGGAAAGACGTGGAACGCGGAACAACGTCGGTGGCACATCGCCCATCCACTATCTAAAGTCCGACAATGACGAAATTAGACTTTTATGTAATCAAAGCTCTCACCCCTCTTTGGAATGGAACTTGCAAGTTCAATGCTCAAACTCACGAACGCGTCGGAAAATGTGATACATAGCTCTCAGAGCGCACACAAACGAATCATGAACGCCATCGACCTGCTATAGTACAATAAATTAAGCGTCCAGTATCATAAATTCTGCCATCTCGTCCCTTCATGGTCGCACTGAACTTCAACGCCCACAGCCTGCAACTCCGAGACCTTCTCCTCCAGCAAAGCACATCGACGGAAAATGATTCGGCTCAGCGGAGCGTCGGCGTCCTCGGAGCGCCAACGCAGGTACGACAAAAGGGTCCCGTAGGGCACGCCCCATGCGGATTTGTCGTCATTGAATGATATCGTATGTAGGAGAGGAAGTGGTACGTCCGGGCAAAAGGATACCGGCGGGGAGCTGGACGACGAAGGAGGGTTGAAAGTGAGGTGCGTCCCGGTTGGCGGAGGTGAATGGGACCGATGAGGCGGGATAAATCGTAGATCCGGGAGTAGGTTCTTCGCGAGTGTCGCTGGGAGATTGACGAGCGCCTCGAGTCGCGTAGCTTTGCGGAGGAAAGGTGCGAGAGCCGGATGGCAGGAGGGTAGCAGTATCTCGAGTGAGGTAATATGGGAGACTAGTCCGTTATTCGCGGAAATGGGACCGCCGTCGTTGCTGGTGTTGCTACAGAAAATAGGATCGGAGAAGGCGGAAAGAATGGGATCGAGGAAGGGTTCCCAGCCGCCTGAGAGGTGCGCGTGGAACTCGAGGTGGAAATTCAACGAAGACGATGAAGATGGACGAAGGCTATCCTTCTCGTGTCCGACAACGCTTTCGTCTGTGGAGATATAGAGGCTTGAAGCATGAGCATAGAGAAGAAGAGGGAAGGAAGGATTCTCTGCTTCCAGCCGCCGTCGATTTGTCCTCCCAAGGACATCGACGAACGATGCCAAAACGCCCTCCATCTCGGACCCCGGTTGCGCCCCAGAACACGCTAGGCTTAGATTACATGATGTTGGAAGGGTGATGTACTTGAGGAACGTTGCGACGGCACCGATAGTGGCATCTAAGTGCAACGAGGCGAGGCGCCGTAAACGGACTTTAGACGGTGGCATCTTCGAAGAGTGAACACGGGGGTCGGGTCGGGATGATGCTGGAGAAATGGCATCTTTTATGAAGAATTCGGTGAGGAACGGTAACGCGGAGACGAGAGTGAGCCAGTCGAAGGCGCTGGGCGCTAATTTGTGATCGATATCGAGGTTGAGCACGCTCAATGACGTCAGCGAACGAAGGGCGGGTGCACCAAAATCCATGATGCAACCTTCGAGTTTCAGGCGCCTAAACTTCTGCGCACGATTGTCGAATAAATTCGAAGGGAGGCTATACCACGGTCGATGCGTCTTCGAAGGGTGGAGATGGACGTACGCGAGGCTGAGGTATTCCAAACTATCCGCAGGTTCCTGCAGCTTTCCCTTGAGAACCTCCCATGTTTCACCCGCGAACCCTAGCCTGTACGTCCGCACCCTTCCCAGGTATCCCAACTCCGAGGATACGCTGTCCGTCTCGCGCGGCGGGAACGTGCACGAGCCGATTTTGACTGGCAGAGGGTGCGAACGGTGAAGCATCTCCTCGTTCCATTTCCAGGACATGTCGTCGAAGTCCATGAGCTGAACCCAAAGTGGTTTGGTGGCGAGTGCGGCAGTCCTCCAGTCGTGGCATACTTGGGAATAGGCTAGGACGGTGCGTCTGCGGCGGTATTCGTCGATTTCGAGGTTCGCACCGAGTAAGAAAAGGTATTCAAGAAGGTCGGAGTAGAGTCTGAGGGCGGGGAGAAGGCGGTTTTGCACCCGACACGAGGCAATATCTCGAGATTTGGTGTGCATGTTATCGCGGCGGTTTCGAAGGATAGCGGGCATCGTGGTCGCAGAGCAAGACCGCAATCCAGTAGAGCTTTTATCGCGGCGCCGTCTGCGAAAGGAGAGCAAGGAAGAACGGAGTATGCGAGAAGTGTTTGAATCGAGACTGGCCTGATGATTCATGCTCTGAGTTTTGCCCACAAGTAGAGCTTCGCGGACAAGGATGTGAGCGTTTAGACCTCTTCGACTCCGGAACCTAGTCGGCGAGGGCATCGAACGTGTCAAAATGGGAAATAGACCGCGAGGTGAGCAGGCGTGTGCTCATTGCTCATACTGTGTCGAGGGAGCAGTGAGAAATTGACGGAGCATAAATAGGGGCGAGGACCCAGAGTAAGACTTATCAGCAGAATCACATGCTTCTCGTTCATGGCACAGCCCTTGACGCTGTTCTCGTCATCAAAATAGAATTATTAGAATAACGTTAGACAAAAAGCAATCGCGGCGCATAAAATATGCAAGTTCAATTTGGAGGACCTGACCAGTCAATGTTGTCAGTAGCCAAGTGGACCTACAGCCCGTGCGAATACTTTTAGCGGACACCGCCCTAGAGCAAGTTCGATTCAACATTCCATCTCGGAGGTATTTATCGTTATATGCTTTCAAAGTCCTGGATCCTTATTATAGGTAGCCACGCCGTTGAAACGAGTGTGAGTAGTACGAATGTTACACTTTGTCCGTTAAGCAGAAATCCTAACACAATTCTACATTATACGAAAGCTCGGTACCAGGGTTCGACAAGATTTATCATAACTTTATTTCTTAAAACTATCGGAGCCGCGCTGGGGGTAGCTCAACTTGGCTTTAACCGTTTCCGTCGTTGAGCTCGTATCTGAGTGTTTCTCTGACCGTTTCTCATAGACGTCCTCGAGGGTAATCCCAGAGCGGCACGGTGTCCTCGGATTTGTCACGTCGTCCCGGACCGAATAGGCATAGGCGCCCAACCTGTGGGCGCTACTACACGTCTGGTACGATATGGAGCCTGTCTCAGTGGCGAATCCTGCCGGCGCCTTGTGCCGGAAGAAATCCCGCAGCGAGTCATTCGTGTCTGCTATCCACTTGAGGGTGGGTTGGTGTGCTGACGCGAGGAAGGAATTAGCATGGGTTGAGGGGCGACGGAAGATGGATCTCTAGATGAGCATACCCTGATTCCGCTCCATATCTCTCTGTTTGTTCCGGTGACGTCTGACAGCGAGAACGAAGAGAGCTAAGAACAACAAGCCGATTGCGGATGCCATGATAGCGATTGCGACTGTTCCTCCAGAAGAGAGTGCTGAGCTGCGGCACGCCAATGTTGAGTTTGTGGATGACTGCATAGGTCCCGAACCTAGTGTTTGAGTGGTTAACAGCTTCTGCGTGACGGTATAGGGTGGCTGAAAGGCAACTGAGGACTCACCTATTGGTTCACAAGGCCCGGGAGCACTTCCTTTAGTAGAAGAAGTCGAGTTACGGACTATGACGAAGTCCAATATGTATCGTCCATTATTCTTTTCATTCTTTATAACGAGCGTATGGTTTCCCATGCTGAGAGTCCGAGAGGAGAAGAATACGGCACTAGAGATGTTCGTTCTGCTATCAATTGCTGCCTTGTCCGGGGCGTACACTACGGAAGGATCATTGTCGATCGTATAGGAGGAAACCGGCATGACTGAGTCTTCGGCTTGAGGGCGGCGTAGCCAACCGTGGACTGTGATCGAGGTTCCTGTTTTGCGATTATAGAGAACCATGAGCGGCAGGCGAAGAAGAACGAGCGAATCTCATACCGAAGAAGTTTATGATAACATTATCTCCTGCTCTCTCACTCCATGAGAGAGTTTTCTTAAATGCTGCTTTTGTTCCATCCGATCCGGGTCCAAAATACTTCCATGCACCGGTGAAGGCCAGGCTCGGGTCGGTGTCATCGAGCTGCATGGTGAACGAAGGAAAGTGAGCGTCGATGCTATGGCATGTGGGTGTGGAACGTAACCTTTTAGCTGGTCCGCACTCAACTCATTTCAGATCATCGTAACCTGACAGATATCCTGGACGCGGCTTCTGTGGGATCGACGGATGAACGATTGATCGTCGTGTTGAGCTGTCATCGATGAACAGAAGGTCCTGTCCAATATTAGCCTCCGAACGCATGTCTCGGACCTGAAAGTATCAGATATTCTCTAAATTCTCACTTACTTCGCGACCATGTCTACGTATACTTCCAGTTGGGATTGAGGGTGAATGAAAGAGGGCGCGAACCACTTTCTGGGCGCCTTTGCGTGCGAAAGAAAGTCGGCAAACTCCGAGCTCGACGACACTGTCTGTTCCCCCTCATCTCCGTCCCATGATGGGTCCGTTAGCGTCTCCAGTCAACTAATGCTTGATTGACAATCAATTGCTTCGATGCTTGGGACCATGCGGAGCTCTTGCAAGATAAGGCTCTATCGCGAACCAAAAAGGGACCTTACCCGACGAAGATCTTCACTCCCCATTGGCCGACGCCCAACGAGACCGCCCGGTAAGAATACATAACGATAGTCTGTGAGAGTATTGCATAGTCTCAAAATATCTGTGGAGGGAACTCTCCATTTGTTTTACCCAATCTTGTTCAAGGTTGTATTTAAAAATACGCAACGTCGATGGGGTTGTGATAAATCAGAAGGCATCCTGTCTACTGACGCATATCGAGAGCGCCTTCCGTTGATAAGACACCGGGTATCATTCGTGATTGTTGGGAGGTGCTTTGAATAGATGCTAATTGAGGTAGATATGTGTAGCCCCTCCCGAGATTACGACAGGATGGTGACTGTCAATAACTGTTGGACGCCGTTGGATGCTAGGAGAACGGGGAGCATGACGCGGCTGACATGTTGCGAGAATGTCCAGTCAAAATATTCCATTGATCAGTCCACAACGAAAGTACATCTCACCGTTGGAAAATAAAGCGTCTCCCTCTGGGTCATTAGTCGTGAATTCTATGTCTCCAATTGGAAATTTTGCTACGGTATATGGCCCATATCGCCCTTTTCGGACACGAGAGGCGGTGAAGTGAGGGCAGGATATCTCGTCGTGCATTGAGTCTGCATTAGACTGACATTTCGTGGCTGTCTTCCATTTCGACTGAATACCTACCCACAGTGGCCCGGACAAAGCAACTGATTCTGTTCTGAAGACTTCGACGGACAGCCTCATCCGCTTACGGCCTCTGGGCCTGAACCACTGTCATGAAATAAAGCCCAGTTTTCGCATCACCTCGCTTACTTCCGTTATGTTGATTAGTGCAGTTGGTCGTTGAGCGAGACGCTGTGCAATCATTAGCCCGCACTATTATCGGGGGTACAACGTGCGCGTATCTTCACCCGTCAACGCAGGTGCTTCGTGGTCGTAGCCATTCCATTTCGACTCGGACCACCTTGGAAGCTTTATGCACCTTATAACCTCAGACGCGCGAACGAGTAAGAGGAGGGATGCTCTACTGCCATAAGTGAGGAAAGCATTTTCTATGCTGAAAATAGTGGCCCATTATATCGTTATACGGCTGGAGAGAACGATAACAGGAAGACTGAGGACAAACGGCAAATCGGACTGAGTGCCGACTGATAATGCAGGTCACATGATCGTGTATCCTTTTTCAACTTGAACGTACTGACCTTTCACTCAAGTCTTCACCAAAGCCCTGACCGTAAGGTGAGGATTTCCTTTCTATCTTCGATGTCAGCAACATCCCTCATGTTTATATTGACAGCCGCATTTACTACTCCTGACCAAGATGAGCTATGAATAAAGGATGTGGCAAAGATACATGAACATTTTCTCCTGCATCACTTGCCGTGCCGGAGGTACATTCAGCGTCCAGTATCCCGCTTTCAAATGTGCACCCTGGAGTAAATCGACATCTACATGCCCACAACGTGTCAGACCCAAAACTGTAGACGGCCAAGTTGCTGAAACTCGCGCGTTTCTTGATCACCTAGACACCCACCGCGCCGCCTTGAAGGAGGACTTCAATGCTTCTCATGACCCCTTCACCGAAGTCTTTCCCACCGAATTGAACACAGGACCTTCACTTTCGTCAGGATGAAGATGAAGACGAGAAATTGGATTCATGGGAATATCAGCGCTGTCTGCGATACGCGAATCACGTCCCGCTGAGGCCCGCCGCCGTGTGTAAGAGATCAAGCCATAGCATGGTCGGCTCCATCATTATGGTCCTTCGTGTACCTGGACCTCGACAACGTTCGCGACACTTCACTTTACACGGCAATTCTGCGTCGCTGACTCGAACGTGCTGACCGACATTCGCTCTCCGTCCATTTGAACATCGACGACTGCGATAGCCACGACGCGGGAACGGCTATCTTCTGCTGCTCCGTGATCGAGATCCTTGATAGCCATAGCCATCATTGGGCGAATCTTTCACCCACAACCCCACTACATCTCCTTTCCCAGTTTAAATGCAACGCCGACAATGCCAACGCGCAACTCCTACACGGATTGTCTATTAGTGCTCCACCTCATGAGGCTGAGGCATTTGCATATTCCGCAATACCCTTTCTCTGGCCGCCAGCTTCGCGCCAGAACCTACTGCAGTATCTCTTTCAAACTGCCCATTAGAAAGTATCAACATTAATTGGCGAAATGACACCCGTGTCGGCGTCGACGGCCTTCGCATTCAAGACTGCCTTGAACTCTTGCAGGCTGCTGGTAGAACTTTCCGAAACATTACCGAAATTGGGACCATTGGCAACGCCCCCTATACTTCACGACCACCTCAGGAAGCTAGACATCGAAATCATGACCGACTCCGACTACCTCTTCTTAAACACGCTCCAGTTCCCGTCCTTAGAATCACCCATATACTGGGCCGCTGACCCTCATGAGCCGTTGTACAACCTGGCGTATCTCCTGACCCGGTCCAAGTGCCCCATCCAGTTCCTTTCCACCGCCGAAGCCGAGTGTGCAGAAAAGCGGTGTCGTTGGTCTCTTCAGTCTTCTACGGAAGGTCCCGACCCTCGAAGAACTTGAATTACACAAAATTTACCTTCACGACGACTTCTTTGCGCTCCTCGCACTTAACCAGCTGCGGAAACCCATCCAAGGCGACGATGATACAGAAGCACCCGCCCTACCTCACCTCCGGACACTTACCTGTTCCCATTCATCTCGAAGCGAGCCGCTCACGTGTGTACTGAAGATGGCCGTCCCCTGCTGGACCGAGTGGATATGGAACTATCGGTCAAGGTCAGCGAAGAAGGGTACTATATCGACGAAGCTGGAGTCGCAGTATTCAAAGGACTTATAGATGAAGGTGTCGAAATGAGAGACATCACATGGAACCTGTCCTCGTTTACAATACCGATTAATTTATTTTACTGTGAGTCGACAAGTCCTGCGGACGACTTCGAAATAAAATGTAGAACGAACGATGATTTAGACTGCCATGATATATCGTAATTACCAACACATCGAGCTAGTATTCCCTTTACCTGATGTTCTGCTTAACTTCTAAATATGTATGGCACGCGTTCCAAGAAAAATCATACATCGCGCTGCGCATGGCCCAAGAAAACACCTTCACACTATTTTCTACAGTCCGCGAACACAATTCAGGCAATGCCACGAACCGAAACTACTTCTGAGACGCCAGCGCCTCTGATATTTCGTACAACCTCCGGGACCTCCTCTATCCGCAGCCACAAATCGACTTGGGAGAGACTTCGCGTACCACCAGCCGGGCGTTTCGAAGTCCCAACCTCCAAGGCCCTCTTCCGTACCATCCACAGCACCACATCCGTCGACGTGCTGAATAGCTCAAGTATCTTCAACTTGGGCATCAACTGTCCGCTCGCTATCTTCTCCAAAGTCGGCAGATGGACATTTACATCCGGCACCAGCTTCAACACCTCCAACTCAGGAACGATGTCCAAGATCGCCTCCAATTCTGAGTACGACGTCCTCCTCGCTTTCGGAATGTGAACACCCGGCCTCCGCGTCAGGTAGAGATTCTTCAATTCGAGATGACGCAAAGAGGCCGAGGTGGGCTTCAGCATCGGCACGAACAACCACAACTCCCAACCTATCGCCGTCGAGCGGAAGACTTCCAGATTCATCTTCTCCAGTACTGGCATCGTCAAGAGTGCGAAAAACTCGGTGTCGAAGATCGGGTCGATGAGGACGAGTCTCAGCCTCTTCAGGAATGGCATCGTAGTTTCTATCAGCCGTGGGAGAAGGGCGCGATGGCGAACCTGGATAAACTTGACGTGGAACGTGCCGTCGATGAGGGAAGGAGATGCTCTGTTCATTATGTTGAGGAAGATCCATGGCGGCATCGGCGCAGTCGCCAGGTCCACCCTCGTCAATCGACCCCACGGGAGCTTGAAATCCAACGGGTGAATGCAGTTGAAGATGTGAAATGTAGCCTCGTTTAGCGCCGGGTGATCTTCGAAGATGCTGAAGTCAAGGCAGCGGGTAAAGTCTCGAGTGAACGGCGACTGGTGGGTGGAAAGGGTGTGGATGAAAGAGATCTCAACACGTTGGAGGACGGGGAAAGTGGAAGATGGGAGTCGAAGGAAATCCCAGACGTCGTCCTTGCATAAAAGGCAAGTGAGAGAGACGAGTCGGGTGCTGATATCCTCGGGCAGGATGATCGTCCGGAGGATGTTGAACTCGCCGCCTCCGTACAACAGGTTTTCCACACGATACGTAGGGGGGGAAATAACGGTGGAGGTCACCGAACATGTGGAGTGAGAGTGGCCAACCCCGGCTTAGCTCGACATTCTGCTGGAAGAGGCTGAGAAGATGCCGAGGATGCTGGAATCGCCCGGGCGCTAATCGTATGTCGGCCCATAACGACGCGTCGTTGGTGACAACTCGCCGCCATCTCTTGCAGACTTTCGAGAGAATCCGTTTTACGTCTTGGTTTGGCGGTGGAAGACTTCCTGCAGGGGTCAAGAATCGACAGACGATGGGCAAGAGGAGAGCCAAAAGGCGATCGTTCGCGGCCGACATGTCAGTTTCACGAAGTTGGGGTATCTTATGTATGAAAGAGAGTGAAATAAGGCGGAGGTAAGATATTGAATGAGCAAGAGTAACGCACATGAATCTCCGAAATACTATCTGTGGATCGAAGGGCTGGGCCTACTCGACGCCCTGTGTCTACAAATTCGAATGAGGGGCTGTAGACTGGCATCAGTCGTGTATGGATCGCCGAAGGAGCCAATTCGTACCAGCTACGGAGCTCAAATTTGAGGTCGTCAAACGGCGCAGAGGGATGAAAGAAAGAAACGGCTCCTTCGAACGCCTATCCCAGACAGTTCGTCCTTATCATAAACGTTATTGGAGAATAAAAGGGGCTCTAGCGTTGCCTCGAAGAGTAAAAAAAGACATCAACTTGCCGTTGTGTCAAGATTTTTCCCACAAGAAAGCTTGCACGACCTCGCGCAAACCTGTTGCAGTCTTCGACTCGGTTTCTACCCGATTGTACTTAATGCATTCCATTAGCGAACGTATGACGAATGTATTGTTTTTACTCAAACACGAGGCGAAGAGAGGCCCCGATCGCGCGTCTTTCGTGATGCAGACCCATCCTTCTGGTCCGATGTTAGAGGGTGGTCAACGTTTACTTTGCCTATCACAGTCAGGCTTAAAAGAGCCACGTCTATGGGGTTTCCGAAGTATGAAGGCGACAGGTTCCATTCTATATTCTGAATTAGATGCAGGCGTATGTCCTTCAGAGAAAGAGCCTCGTGGGTAGCCTTCAGCATCGAAAATTGCATGGTTCAGGGCGATATTCGGTCTTCAAGGTTTTTAGGGCGCAGATCTTTTCAATTCGATGAACCTGCGTCATACGTACAAGGCACAGAGTCTTGGTAGCTAGGTAGCTATACCTAGATACACGATGATTCTCCGGCTAGGCTACGAGGGCGTACTGGCTTAAACCCCGATTGAAATCATTTTACATACCATCGCGGCCCGTTCTCATGTCAGTCTTTAACGTCACCAGTCAAACCTTTCACGAAACCTGGCTGAGCCTTAACCGAGTCGTTTGATGCTTGACGTCATTTAGCCACGCGTTTAGGAGTTAATTGTTCTCTCCCACCTCCTTCATAGACTTTACAGACGTGGCGAGTCCGTTATATGGTTAGTGTCATGAGAAAATTGCTAAGGGACAGTGGGACTGCCCCTTGCAATTCGCTATTTCCACTGTGCCGAGGCACCACAACAGCTGGTCCACAAGTCACTAAGGTGGTTGCCATGCAATCTGTGTAGTTGGTAAGTAGAATATAATCGACCTGGAATCAGCCTAAGCAATTTTGCTAAGTACTCGAGAGTGGTGGGGGCTTCTATTTTTCCTGCTAGAGCGTAACACATCCGGAGTAAGCCCAGTTGTTGACCCCAGACCCGCCCGTGCAGCGGTGAACGGAACACAAATACAGCTAGTCAGGCGCTAAGCCGCTTCCCTCCATCCGTTGTGAGCAGCTGCGTCCACCTCGCAGCTCTTGTATTCATGACGGTGATAGAATTCTGTTCAGAGCCAGACACTTTCCCTGGGAATACCGAATCATGTAGATGCCACTCACTATCCTCTCTGAAGCAGAGTCGTTTCTTTACGGTCTCCAAATTACTTTCATTACGGCCACCGTCTTCCCAGTCAATCATTCTAGACCGAATTGTTGGTCGTAGAGTCAGATTTCACAAATAATACGCTGAATATTTTTCCAACGAAGTAGGTAAGTGTGGCGCATTTCGTCGCGTAATAGATGAAATTCGAAACGATTTACTGTCCATCCGTTCTGAGCTAAAAGAGACTTTCAAATGGAATGTAGTCTAAAGTCACTTCTAATTACAGCAAGAGACAGGAGGACGTAGACGTATGTTGGACGGCCGTGATCAAGTATCCTGTTTGTGGTCCGATCCAACTGTGATGTGGCTAGTTTAACGGAGACTGGACACTAGAGGAGGTCAGCATTTCGTAAGCATCATCCGATAGAAAAACACTTTGACTCACTCGTTCTCATGCAGATTCGGGCACCGAATCTTCGCAGCTGCAAGGATACTCCACGGTCCAAGGCAGCCGATACCTGTGCTATTGGCCAGAAAAATATGAATATCCGAGGGCGAGGCCGACGCGAGTGCCCTCATATAATAGAGTGCTTACACTTCGGAGGATGTTATCGAGGATTCTAGCCGTGTCAAGCGCATTTCTGCAGGTAAGCAGCATGTACTGCGCAACATCTCTACGTACTGTGTATTGCTGTCCGTCGAGGACGTTGCGTATTGTGACTCCTTTCTGTGAATGAACAACGTCAGATGATATCAACGATGCGCAAAGGTCAGGAACCGCACAGATCCATTCGTCCCTCCAGTGAGGTATACTATACTGAATAAGCCATTGAGGGTCGTCTTCAGGCGAGTCTTCGCATCTAGGACAAGGTTCGCTGGAGTGCTAGTTCACTGGTCAGTGAAGCTATTAAGAAGCGACTAACTGACGATAGCACTTACATTCTTGCTCTGTCTAAGGCCTTTATCAGAACCTGGATCTCCAGAACGTGGTATATCATCACCGTTAGCAATCCCATAGATAATCGGACAGTCTGGAAGCTTCCCACCGGTTTGGTTTCCTGTAAGGTCAGCAAACTCGTCGAAGTGCTCTTGCACCACGCCGTTGGGATTTCCGACTGCATCCCTCGTCTGGCAATAGAGATATCACTTCTGCGCTCCAGCGCATTTGAACCACGGATCGAGTTCGAAATCGGCGCGTTCCCATTGTACGTGGACCTCTGTAGGCGCCGGCAAAAGGGCAGAGCGACCAAAGGAGGGAGTATGTGTCACATTGGTTTCATGCCCGAAACAGAGCGAGGAGACAGTCTGCAGGGTGAAGAGGGCAAAGATGAATCTCATGGCAATTGCAGAGATCATGTTCGCAGAGTAGCCGTGGCTGGGATGCTGAGCGACTGGGAACGAACACAGCAGTTAAATACTAATCTCCAGGACCGATGCACGTCGCGTCTGGGAAGGATCATTACCAAAGCCTACATTGAACTTGTCAGAACGTCCTCCCGGTGCCCAGGATTGCGAGATTTGTTATGGGAGCTGATCTTGCTGGTCGCCGATGGAAATTTAGTGAATCAACTGTGGAATGATCAGTGAGATAATAGAGGGACCAGCGCAAAGTTGGTTCTACACCTTGTCAATCACGGTTGTTCTATTTGCTTGTCTCCGGCGAGATGAGACGCCCGACAGACCAAGAAACGGGTTCCATTCCACATTTCGAACAGAGTCTAGCCCGCTAAGGAATATAACGACCACAGGAGAGTCTGAAAGGCTTTGTTTCGGTGTACTCGGTGGCGGATGTTGTGTAACACGGGACAATCGCATGAAGGCCTAACGACATTGGTTTTATTGTGAGACTAGGTGAAATAGTTAAGATAACATGAGAGATGTTCAAGCAGGATCGGCCGTCGTCGCAAGACGGGGTCAGGACGAGGTAACTAATACCTCTCCCGAATCAATTTCGCCAACGCTAGATGGAAGAGCCGAGATACATAAATACTTTGACGAGTACGAATACAATGCCGTGTACTTCACCTTTCTCCCTGAAAATTGGGGCATCTAACGCCGACTGATGCGAGGATCAACTCCTGCAACGCCTGTACGGTCCTCGGTAGCTCATACCGATACTAACGCGAAGTAATCATGAGTCCACCATTCCAGAGAATCGCCCAGAAGTCGGGACACACCTGCTCAAGGATATTATCCAGCATCCGAGCCGTATTCAAGCCAGCGCGACAAGTCTCCAGCATGTACTGCACGACGTCCACGCGCGCGTTATACTGCTGCTCGCGGAGGATGTTTCGGATCGTTGATCCTTTCTTCATTATCCAAACGGCGTTCAACACATTTAATTGAATGTTTGCTGAAGAACGTACCGAGCCATTGGTCCCCCCGGTCACATAAAACATATTCGTCAGCCCGTTGAGCACCCGCTTGAGGCGTTCCTTAGCTCGAGTGTCAAGCATAGCAGGAGTGCTGCACGCAGAATGCGTAAGCGGCGACGACGCTCTTAGGGGACGAATACCTACATTTCCGCTACGTCCAAAGCAAAGATCAAGACCTGAACTTCAACAACATGATCTTGCATTTTCCAGTTAGCCTTCCAGCCGGACAAACTCACAACAAGAAATCGAACACAAACTCACCTGCTTGGTTGCCCGTCAAATCGCTAAACTCATCGAAAGGCTCTCGTCGCACGCCCGTGACTTGACCTATCCAATCCGTCATCTGCTGGTACAAGAACCCTTTGCTCGCAGCGGCGCACTTGTACCACGGATCCAATTCGAAGTCGGAGCGATCCCATTGTACTCGAACCTCGGGGTCCGATGGCAACGAAGAGGGCTTGAAAACTGGCTGTGCGTCAGCTACGTCGCTGATGACACCGCGGTCGTTCAGGCATAATGTTTGGGTCACATAGGCAGAAAGAAAGACGTTCGCGACGTGGAGGAAGTAGGTAGAGAGCTTCATCGTCGGTGGTAGGATGTCGAGTTGGTTGACGTCTAGTAGTCGCAGAACCGTTTAAATGTCCGTACACCGGAGCTTCAACGTCGGAGAATGATCTAGCGGAACGTAAGGAATGGAGGATTGAAGATTCGAACCTGAATGTACCTGGCGATGATCAGCTGTGCGAGCTAGCTGTCAATGGAGGAATACCCCACAGCTCGACACAAAACCCTCTGGCGCGTCTTGCTGGAGTTCTGACCTGAATACCAACCAGGCTTGAGACAGAAATCATACGAACAATAGATATATAGCTGACGACTTACGGCGAGGTATTTCTTGCTCGAGGAAATAACGGTATGAACGACCGATCTCCAGAATCCTATCCAGGTATCACTGCCAGACGGCGCCGAATGATCGTATCTAGTCACGACTTTCATTGCGCCTTTCATTCTTGACCTCAGTCATTCAGGCCGTCTTGGGCTACCACATGAACCTGGTGAGGCACGTCGAACACCCCAATATAACCGAACTTTGACATTGTCGGTTCTTTCCCAATCGCAAGGGTCGACCCGCGAGCGACTCGTTAGGCGAAGACAACTCCGATCGAACAGATCTCTATGAAGCAAAAATAAATTATCAGCACTCCGCCAGTTCCTACACATACAAATGCCCATCTAAAGCACGAATCAAAGACTCGTACGTTGACCAACGACTCTTCCAAAGCCACCATCTGCCCGTCTTCAACAGGCTCAATCCACCTTCGTCCTAACGTCTTCATACACCTCAACCCCGAGCGCCCGCTGTTCTGAGAAATAGTGTTGCTTCTTCTCTAGGTCTAGGCATTCGAAAAAACGCGAGGTGGCATACAATTAGTGAGAGGTATGCGGAGATGAACAGATGATGAATAACGTACCATGAGCCCACATCGCCGCCCCGACGCGGTTTGAGATCGTAAAGACCAGGCCGATGATGGGCAGGCTCTCGAGGACGGCGGCGGTGAAACCGAAGACTGCATAGAAACGACAGGTTGAGCAAACATCTTCTCCATTGTATCGTCGGATGATAACGAGGTAGAGAGGGGGAAACGTACCTCGATAATCCCACTTTCTTTCCTCCATGAACACGGCGATTTGCGAGGGCGTCATCTTCTTAGCTTCGAAATACTGGAAAGGGCGAGAACGAAAATATGAGTATATGCGTTGTCGAGACGTAGGAGCGAAAGCGAAACTTACACGTCGATGAAGGATATGCGCCGTCCCAAGAGCCTTGAACCACGACGTAACAGCCACACCGACGAATGGGTAGATCTGGAACGGCGACAGAAGCACTTCAAATAACCAGCATCATCAATATCGAACTTCCATTAGCAAGACGCCAACGACGTACCATTCTTAATCACGAACAGCCCGAACCAACCCCCAGCCCACTTCTCCAAGAACCCCTGCTTCTTCCCGTCCACCTCTAGCGTTGGGGGCACCCTCCACTCCTCCACGTACGGCCCCCAGAACTCTGGGCCTTTGCCTCGAGAGGCGAGTGTTTGGTCCCAGGCGCGGTCGCGCGCGATGCGGATGTTGCGCCGGAGGAAGAATTGGAGGATGTAAGTGACCTGAGAGCCGAGGATCGTCAGGGCCGCGTCTAGAAGGACAAGAATCAGTACTGCACGTCCAGAAGCAGGGTGATGATAACAGTATACTCACAGGTGGTGATACTGAATGGGAGGGGATAGCCGAACATCGTGTCGTTGGAGAGGCCAGTTATGCGCGGGGAGCTGGGAAAGGCTCAGTATACGAAGTCAGGAGAGACGAGGGAGGTCGAGACGAGACATACTTGGAGAGGAAGACCTGAATGAATTTGCGTTGGATCGAGAATGTAAGGAAAGCCTGTTAGGAGCAGAGATCAGCTGAACGTGTCATGGAGAAGGACTAGTGAGATAGATAGAGAAAGAGTGCACCGGTGGTGTCGTTCGTCAACATCCTTGCGGTGCCGAGGTCAGCCTCCGAAGAACTGAAACATTTGCCTAAGGGCCCCGAAGGCTCGAACGCTTAAACACCACAGCAACACAGAGCTTCAGTAACAGCTAACACGGCCATCTAATCGCAACACCCTCAACGAAAAAGCGGCCTTCCATCATAGCCGGCCTTGCACCCCACAATTAACCGCACAAGACCACTCGTTCCAGAAAGGCAGAGTACACACCCAGATAGCACCAACAATCGCCCCTCTCCTCGTCGCGTGTTTACACTTATCCCATGCCGGCTTGTACAGCAGCGGGTCGGTGAACAGCCTATACACGCCCACGAGGACATAGGAAGGCGGGAACTCCATGCGCAGCGTAGCTCTTGTCAGAGACTTTGGGACATGATTAGACGACGTCTTCTCGAAAAGTGCATCTTGCGCGTCAGGACCGCCTGCGGTGAGCGACATTTTGAGGTGGGGTGAAGAGGAGGAAGAGGAAGAGGAAGAACGTGGTGTGTGGCAAGATGGAGGATGCCGTCGGCGATGAATGAACCGCAGCTGTGGCTGTGCTTCAAGGGCGGCAGCTCCGGTCCGCAGGCTCACATGTTCAACAGGTTCAGAGAGCGTACATAATTCATGCAGAAAACACTTGTTACAACACTTATGTAAATGGAAATTATTGCCGTCAGATAAATTCATTGTTGTCGGCGCTTCTTCATGCAGCTACTTCTTGATGAGAACGATAATACGTGCAGGCCGCCAGTCGTGAATCTAAAATGTCTTCGCAATTCGCCTTTCGACATTTAAAACCAGGGAATTGGAAGACGTTAATTATAAGTATACCCCTGCCTCTCCCAGTTGATTTGACGGATTGAAATGTTCGCAACATCGTCGCAAAGGCATCAATCAATACGGCTGCCAACCACTTGAACACTCACCCGTTTGCCCAACCGAGACGCCCTTTGTCCATTCGACTTCAAAATTCTTCCCCTGCTCAACTACAACCGTATCCGTGACTCCACTACGAGAGAAAGAAATTCGGACGCTCGAAGGCGGCCGTTGGGTTAGTGCAAAGCCAATACATCCACTGTTGAGTCTAAAATATGCATTTCCTTGTTGATCAGGGCCAGTTCTAAAAAATTAATACGGCTGTCTCGGCCGACGGACTGGAGAATGGGACAAGGAACGACAGACGTTGTTCGATGGTTAACCCACCAGCCCCAGTGGGATCCAGAGAGAGATTCAGAGTAGGGTCACCCGACGACGTGTTTCCGGTCGTGAGGCAAGTCCCTTCGGTAAGCCCCTATTCCGCGATAAGATTAGATATGCGAGTGGCAGGATGCACACGCAGGTGGCCAGCATACATTAGTATCACCTAACGACGACGGTACTTGACCGATGTCCTTGGGATTTCCGCTGATAATTCTGCTAAAATCTGAACACCTTTCTGGGATTATAGTCCCATTTTCGAGCCTGGTACTGCGCCCCACAGTGGTTAACTTGCGAGTTAATGTGTGTTGGTGCCGCCGGGTTGAACACACTGGGGATTTTCTCGTCAACAGAGTGGGACATCGTCGTATATTATATTCTACTGGAAATTTTTCACTCTATTCCGAGCCCTGTCCGCCGCAGTGATGACAATGAGAGAACTATGACCCACTACATACCTTTATTTAAACTCCATTATGTGACAGAATTCCCGGTCTTTAACACGGCCCAGCTCAAATCCAATTCTATACGTGTCCAAGGCACACAATGCTCAATCCAAGAACGAGGGAATTGGAGGTTCCCAAATCCACAAATCCATATGGGCCATCATGTATGTGTTGTCCAAGGGCCCATAGTTGCTGTCAGTCATCAGAGAACATTTTGTTAGAGTGGGTTGGCGTGATTGGATAAGAGTTGCTAATGACCCGTCTTCAATTCCGTACAGGCGGTTGAGTGATAGAAGAGTCAGATGAGGTAGGAGTAGGTGCGAACCATCAGCATTCGTTGCCGACAGAGAAGCTACTGTTTCTTTAGAGAAAGTCCCCACGAGGCACAGCCAACAAAGGCAGCTTAACTCGGGGATGTCGATGTATCTCAATGCTTCTTTGTCTTTCATCTTGTGGTGTGTAATAGATAATGCCTGGAGCCGACATTGAGATCTCTGTAGCAGCTGCTGTATAGATTCAACGTCTCCAGATGGTTGAGAGCCATCCTCCTCTCTGATCATAGACCAGAAGGAGGTCGGTCAAGACAGGCAGCGTAAGCCCTTCCATCAATGATGCAACTCCTCCCGTCGCTGACTTCAATTCCAAAGTCCGGAGGTAGCGAAGCGTTAGAGGGAGGCAATATAACTGGCCCGGAGCAACCTGTGGTGGTGAAGAAGCATACCCTTGAACCACCTCGCCACTGAATTCTGTTAGGTTCGGCAAACACGCCCGGGCATCCAGCATTGTGTTCACGGTCAGACCGAACCCAATTTGAACCGACCCCAAGTTGTGAAACGGGGTATTACGTGGAAATACGTTCCAATTGTAACACCACTCCCAAGCGACGTGGAATAGTCTCGGAGAGGAGTAGAAAAAGGCCCATATGTTGTCAAAATACGGCTTTATTTCTTCCAGAGTTCGAGCAATGAATTTGACGCCGTCGACCGCATGTATATCGCCGCCGTTGTCGGAGGCAAAGTAATCGTATTCTTCCATGGTTTGAGATCTATACCGCACGGATCTTAACATTTCACAGGTGTCCACCGTCTGGCAAGCCTTGGAAAAGGCAGGAATCACCTCATTGGGTAATCTAAAGTTAATCTCACGCCACACCCGCGACCTTTCCAAAAGCATGGTCATTATCTTCCACGTGGCATTAGGGTTTCTCTGCGATAACAGTGTCAAGCTCAACGGGAATCCGTTCGAGCGCTCGAGCCAGAGGCGTGTACGGTGGATGTGGTATTTGGATGGGTGCTTGATGAAAATGGTGCAACAAAGCGGGCCAAAAGCAACAGCGACCTCTCTCCAACTTGAGCAGACCTGCGCGAGGACAGTAGGATCGGCTGGGGAGTTATGGTACACAAGAGGTCGGAAACGCCCCTGGCGCTCAGCGAAGGGGTTGGGGATGAGATGAACGTAGTCGTGGACAACGCAGAGGAATATTTTGCATAACAGCTGGCAAGGAAGGCAAAATGCAGGCTCCTTCATGTTGATCTCGCGACGTCTTGACACGTCTAGGGATACAGCAGGAACATCATCGCCTACCTTGTCTGTGAGATACGGACCATCTACTGAAGCGAGATATTCTTACCGTGTGTATCGCCTGTGTGAATAGCAAAATCGCCGGACATTTCGCTTCGGGTGCTACGGATGGCTTTCGACTACGGGGGACTTTATGAGACTGAGTAGTTTTGACGGCTAGGTTTCCCTTTTATCTCTATCAGAACAATAAGTTTCAACATTCTGCGCGAATACAAAACAGGAGCCACTCGTTTCTCAGCGTATGACCCAGTAGAACGCAACACAACGAGAACTAATTATCTGAAAGGGCTAAAAGGCAAACCATTCGGACCCAAATCCTTCTTATGACACCACTTGAAGTGTACCGATACCTGAGATAAGTAAGGTAGGTTAAATAAATGACTATGAGGTACGTAAACTCACTCATGTCTTTGCGGAATGTTAAGCGCACAAGAGCGAAGGTTTCATGAATCGAGAGAATCGCGGATATGGGAATCAAAGGCGATGGGAAGCAACGCCCTCGAAACCCTTACTTACCCTTACCCACCCCCGGGTCGGCATACACTTTCCATAATTTCTTCACCGGCGCATCACACCACACATCCACTACCGCCTTCACATTCCCCCTTCATACAACCCCTTCACAAATTCGGACACATTTTCATGCTTCCTCTTCTCTCCACGTCTCCATCTTTGAACGGGCGCAGGCAACGCCTCTATATGCGTGTGGGTGTCGATTAGCGGTAAGGCAGACGGTAGTGAAGGCAATAGAAGGTCGGACTCAGACGATGTGCGCTGCGAGCGGGCTGTGCTGGTGGTAAGTACTGAGAGCTGGAGCTGGAGCCCGCGACTTGAGACAGTGGTAGTGGAAAAGTGAGGGTTCTAGGGTGTAAATTGGGGAAAGAGATAAATCCCGGAAGGTGTCATGTTCAGACGGTGTTCGAGCGCTTCGAGAAGGAAATCGATGCCCCGTTTCCAACAAGGACGCACGTAATAACGAGCGGAAAGCTGTCCATTGTAGTCATATAGCTGTGACGACACCTATAATACTGCGTTCGAATGATACAACCATGATGCTATGTGCTACGTGAGACGACAATCTTCGAGTCACCGGAAACTAGGCCCCACTTTCCTTCCCTTTCTTGGCATCTCGGCGAATTACTTCAGCGCGAATCTCTGCCCTTACCTCCGCTCGTGCTTCTGCCCTAGCCACCTCAGTAACAACCACACGTACCAGCTCTGCTTGTATCCGAGAGGTGATTGCCTCCGCCAACCCCCCCTTCTCTCTAAACAGCATCTCTCTCACCTCCGCGACGATATCTTTACGTGCCTGGGTGATCTCTTCTCGGATTTGTGCGAGTTGCACACGCGTGAAGTGCGCTTCAGGTTGGGATGATGAGGGTGTCTCATCCGGAATGGAGTCAGGTGTAGACTCGCTGGGTTCCAACGGGCGCTGGCTCGACATGGACGTCGTGCCTAAAATATGGTCAGAAATGAGGTCGGCACATACGAGTGGGAAAATACCCGGTGAATGCTCACTTCCCGACATTGCGCTCCCAGAGTCTACATCCCGAGAACAATTAGGCGATAACGGCAGCTAATCGTGAAACTGCTCACCCTGTTCATCCTGCGCAGGCACGTCCGACATATTCAGACGAGACGCTAATGAATGGTGTTGTTTGTGTTGAGAGGTGCGACGGGTTCGGCGAGTTGCAAAGAGATGAGGAACGAGGTGGGGGAGGAAGACAGGTGCGTTTTCTGTGTCGACGTCTTCTGGGTTCTGGTTTGTCATGTCGCGTCCGTATGTCTCTTATACAGGTAGTGGCGAGGGAAAGGAACAGGTGGCTGGGCTCGTTCCACCCTGACAACGAAATTTAAAACAAATTTCCTGACCCCCCTATTTGACTCCAATTGGTGCATAATTGACTCATGACGACACTCCGATGTCCCGACTTGGATTCATGGAAGACGTCCATGATAGCTGAATGGACATAGTTTTCAATGAGTGAAATAAAGCCATCTTCAAGCTGACAGCCCGACCAGATCGCCGTAAATCTTCCTCGCATTCTCCCTCGACACTCTCATAACCTCGTCCGTACTCCACACCATCTCCGTCTCCTTCGGCTCACCCCCGTCCTCCTTCCTCCTCCCTAGAGCCTCATTCACCACCTCCGCAACGAATTTGGCCGTCCACGGGATCATCGCACTGTGCGATATGGGCAGCTTCTTTCCTTTGAGCGCGGGCTCAGCGTAGATGTTGGAGGGCGTCATGAACGGGGCGTCTGTCTCAAGGAGGACCCGAAGATGAGGACTGGAAGGAGAGGAAGAAGAGGCGGTGACGGCGGTAGGGGGGTTGGAAAGGTCCGCGTTAAGCGATTGTGGCGCACTAGCCGTGACCATATTCTGGATCACGGCCGCTGTGTTGGCGTTCGTTCCATATGTTATCACACCTGCGAATAAACCACGTCAACTCCCAATGCAGTTTACGGACCTGAATGGAATGGACGAACCTGTAATCCCAATATACAAATTCGGGAAATGCTCCAAGAGACAAGCAGCAAACTCTGGCGTATCACTAAAGCAGTGAACATGAATCTATTTCAATACTCAGCATCTTTAATTAAGAGTTCAACCCAGGCGTGATTACTCACCGGCGTATCCTTCGGCACCTCTGCCTTCAATATCCTCTCACAGTCTCCGTCCGCCTCTCTCGTATGTATCACGATCGGTTTCTTCAGACGAACAGCCTGGCGGAGCTGACGCGCAAACACTGCCCGCTGGAGTGGGCGTGGAGAGTGGTCGTAGTGGTAATCGAGCCCGATTTCGCCCCAGGCGACGCAGCGAGGGTGGGCCATCGCTTCTAGACTAAAAGGAGGGAAGGAACGAGGTTAGGGACGAAAGGGAGCAAGAAGGGGAGGAGGCGGACATGTCTTTCTCGACGCGGTCATTGTACTTCTTAGCATCGTGCCTGACAGAATGGAATGGCATTTAGTATCGAGAAACAAAAGATCCAAGAATAATGAAGCTCACGGATGCACGCCTAGACGTCCGAAAGAGGGTCAGCACCTGCACCCAAACGAAGCAACAAGAAAACAACTTACCCATAGCGAACCAATACCCTATCGCACCCCACCTACCGTCCACCCCCGCGTCCGCATACTCTCTCCATAATTTCTTCACCGGCGCATCACACCACACATCCACAACCGCCTTCACGTTCCTCCCCTCATACAACCCGTGCACGAACTCGTACACGTTCTCATACTTCCTCTTCTCTCCGTCTCCATCTTTGAACGCGTGCGTGTAATGCTCAAAATCGCCTCTACATGCGTGTGGGTGTCGATTATCGACAGGGCGGACGGAGGGGAGGGAAGCAGGAGGTCGGATTCAGACGATGTGCGTCGGGAGCGGGGTCCTCGGCGGGTGCGCTTTTTCGCGCTGCCATTCGCGTTGACATTGTTGTTGCTGCGAGGTGTCGAAAAGGAGTTCGTGCTTTGAGACATTGCCACGACTAGAGAAGGAGATAAAGAGAAAAAGGTTGTTGAAGGGAAGGAGACTCTTGCGCGTTATATACATACACCACTGGCGTGCCTTGTGGGCACGAAATGGGCGCTGATGACAGGTTCTGACTCGAGTCGAGCGTCGACATGAGCCGGTTCAAGTCACGTAGGTAGAGAGAGAGGCGGTGCAGTTGCTCTTAAGTACTCGGCGTTATCGACGGCGTTCGATCCGACAGAGTCATGAAGGTAACGCCTGAATCGTAATTTCTTCAAATGCACCAAATAAAGATGTTCATGCCGACCATGAGGTCTAGTCCTTCGTCCGGGTGTCGGCTTTCCGTTTCAAAAATAATCATCATCAGAGTCCGGGCAGTAGAAACAAAGAGCTCGACGCACTTACCTCTGCCGTGCTCATGATATCAAATTTGCAAGATGCAGGCGAGCTGAGCGTCGAACGATGTGTTCGTTCGTCATATCGCCGAGATTTGTGCATTTCTCTTGGTCTCGAGTACCCGTGCAGAACAGATTGGACGTTTTTTTGTCCGTCCTTTGCTTTCTTGAGCTTTCTAACGATTATTTCCTGGGTTCTTATCTAGTCTTGAGCGTTCGCCCAAATTCTAGGATCCACGCTCGATTCTAATTTGCGAATGAGGACTAGTACTCCAAAGCCTATCCAAAGAGACTTCCACACCTCGAATCCACTGCCAGCGTCAGGACTGAGCGGCTGCACTTTGGCCGAAAATTTCGATGGCAATAAACGCTCTGGGTGGCGTCTCGTAGAGTTATAAGTAAATGGAGCGAGCTACTCCTTGAAAAACGGAGATACATGAATCCTTCGTTCCGATGGCGTACAAATAGAGAGCTTGCACCGATGTTGAGCATACTCTATCTTGTTCACGTTGCCTCCAATCTAATTGTTCGGTCCACGGCAGAGCTAGACAATGAACTCGACGGGTGCATATAGTGCATATACTCGCCACTTTGGCCAGCTTCTATCGGCCATAAAAACCCGGGTATAGAGTCCCAATGAGCATCAGCATGTAAATGAACAACGAGAGAAGACCCAACGGAGCAGCAAAGTTCTAAATCTGAACAAAAACTCGACGTGCATGTAGACCTTCTCGATCGTCCGGCCGTTCGCGATTTCACTTCTCCAAGAGCGATCCTCATCAGCTTCTAGCCGGCAGAAAAGTGGGAAACGCGATGAACGTACCTCCGACTTGGCTGTAAAGTCGAACTCGGAAGATGAAAGGTCCATCGAAGCGAGGATTAGAGGAGAGATAGAGCGCTCAGCATCGATATATATGTGCGGATTCTAGATGCTCGAGTACGTACATATGCGCAGCCGACATCGCAGCCGACAAGACATCGAACAGGCGTATATACCCTAATCGATCGTCCAGAATCTAAGAAACAGAAACACCCTGCAGAAAGACTGCGTCAGCACCAACCCAGAAGTATAGAACCACGGACCACGGACCACCTACCTCAACCATCCCTCATCCTCAAACCCCATACACCCGCCTCGCATTCTCTCTCGTGACTCCCATAACATCATCCGTTGTCCACTCATTGCCCTCTTTACCTTCCCCACCCTCCTTTCCCTCCTCATTTTCCCCACCCTCTTGCCCACCTTCCACTCCAGCTAAAGCCCGGTTCGACGCAGGGAGTTAGTGAGAACTCCAGCGGGCGAATGAGACAACGTACCACGTATCCACCGCCACTACCAAGGCCGCATGAGCATCGAGGTGTCTCGCGGGATCCACGTAGTCGTGTAAGTGTTTACTGCATGCTTGAGACAGGAGTGCTCGACATGACCGATGGCAGCGGAGAGAGAGAGAGGCCGTTGCGCCACTCAGCCCGCACACAGCACGCAGGAGCAGAGTCTCGCGTTGGGACGGATAGACCGTGACGTGACCACGCAACCCAATCAGCAGGCGTAGAGAACAAGTCACAAGAACCAAGAGGGAAAGGTACCAGTGGAAAGAAAAAAAGAGTCTGCTGCAATTTTATAGCTACTGTGACATGCATGCTTTGAAAGAAAAGAGAACAACCAAAGTGCTAGAAAAAAGACAGTCGTACTGCCAAGCCTATGCCCCTGACTCCTTCTGATGCCTCTCTGCGGCCCGGACCTCGGCCCGCTCCATGGCGACAAGAGTTATCATCCTCTCGAGCATGCGAGATGAAAACTTATCCAGCTCGCGTACCAACATCGCTTGCGTCTCTGCTCTCTCCTTAGCTAATACTGCTCTCTCCTCGAGCATCATACTCCTAATTTCTTCCCTCGCATTCGAGAAGTGAGCGTCCAATTCCGCACGTAAGAACGCCTCATTGGAGAAGGAGTCGGTCGCCTCGGTTTCGGGTGTCCGAGCTAGGATAACGGATAACAGCATGTCAGAGGCGATAACTCTGGAACGGGAGGGGGTATCTCTTACTGCCGCTCTTGCCCGTCTCCTGGGACTTAGAGGAGTGATATAGTGACATTGGGCCTAAAACATCATCAGCAACGGGGATGGCATCGTCAATGAAGCGTCGATGATTCCTCACTATCGGAGGCTCCGCTTCGAGAGTCTATACCAAAGAATAATTAGGCAATATTGGCAGTTGATTGTGAGGGATACTCACCGTGATCTTTTTGGACGTTCGACATTTTTGTAGGAGAGGGACGCTGTTGTTGGGGATGGGGGCGGCGACGAGTTTTGCGAGGCGCGAATAAGTGTGGGACTGATTTTGGAAGGAAGACGGGGGCGTCCTGCGGGTTTTTATTTTCCATAGCGTTTCGTCCGTCAGCCTCTTACAGTGGTGGTGGTGGCTGGGAGGGAAAGAAACAGGCGGCTGGAGTCGATCCAACCTGCCAAATTCTGAAACAAGTTTCCTTTCCTATTTCGTCCTGATCCCAAATGTCGTCTCGGTCCCGCTCACTTTCAGAAAAGGACCAGGCGCGCCTTCCCTCCTAATTGGCTCCTCTTGTTAGCCGGGACTGCGCGGGTATGACCGTGACTCAAGAACCCTCTACATCTCTATGCGTGGGGAATGCACAGTTGGAATCATTAGTAGAGTACTTTCGCAAGTGCGTGGATGAGCGCAAGCGTTCAGTAGGCGTGTACTTTCTGTATCATTACCATCCTATTGAGTGTCGAAATTCACTATAAAAAAAACGTTGGGAACGTACTGATTGCTTCATCCAACAGAGCAGACGGTACGGTCTTTGGGCGTCCATCTCGTGCAAAGCATTCGTCCTCTTCTCTGCGCTTCGCGTCTCCCTCTACATCCACGGGGAAAAGCAAGACGACAGCTTTCACGGCCCCTGGACCAACGGAAAGTTTAAATCGAGACCGCCGTTAGCATTTTAGTTGGAGAGACGATCAAGGTCACGCGACGGACATCTTCATCTAGTCCATAGACGTCGACAAAGTGGGCTTGTGAGGCGGACAGACCGGCCGACATGCATCATGTCCCACTAGATGTCATGAGATATTCTTCCATTCAGTCGAATGACCAAGATCGTGACTAACGCAGTTGAAAACCTGAAGACGTAAATCAGTGCCCGCAGCGTAAGACCTTTGACAATGCAAAACATCGGGGTTTCTCTCTAAGGGAATCCAGCGGCTGCCCGTCTCGCTTTCCACGAACATTCTGCGTGATATTCAGTGGCACAGGCCGAAGTGATCAAGGTGGAAGGTGAAAGGAGGCAGTGGCGCTGAAAGACGAGTTTTTCCTTCTTTCATTCATCATGTCAAGGAAGGTTGGTCCAATGGGTCGTTCAGCTTTCCAGGATCGACAACCGAGTCGAGGGCATCTACGAAAGGCGAATCAGGGCAGTTCAAATATATCAAAAGCGATTTACGCACCTTGAATCCGTGGCCAGCGTTAGAGGCGCGACGGCAACGGAACTTTTGACCATAGATAAAGAAACACATATCCTTCAGGAACGGAGAAACTAGGATACTTCTTTCCGATGGTGTGCAAGTAAGATGCTTAGCTCCCGTCCGGTGCCTTCGACAACCTATACATTCTTTCTGACGCTTGACGGAAGCGACGACACGACTGTGATAAATTGTGCTGGGTCTACATGCTTGCATACACGCGAGAACCGGTCGATGACCTCGATGGCGCGCATAGTGGATAATCGCTATATCACCCGTCTTCTATGTCTCTAACACCCAGCCTACCAACCCCATCAGCATCGAACAACAAGTTACCACCGAACGTGGGACTTACCCTCCTCGAACCCCCAACCAACCAGCCAACTCCCGCCGCAACTATCGTTAATTATCATCAAACCCCATACACCCGCCTCGCGTTCTCCCTCGCGACTCTCATGACCTCATCCGGCGTCCACAGTCCCTCCTTGCCGTCCTTTTCAACGGCCTGATTAGCAACATCAGCCACGAACTTGGCTGTCCAGGGCACCATCGCGCTATGACAAATGGGCAACTTCTTCCCCTTGATAGCTGGGAGGTCGTCATATAGGTTTGCTGGGACCATGAAGGGCGCGTCAGTTTCGAGGAGGATGCGCAGTGGTGATGGGGGTGGAGAAGTTGGGGAGGACGACGGGGGACAGAAAGAGACCATGTTGCGGATGACGGCGGAGGTGTTGTGGTTCGTCGCGTACGAAATGACTCCTGGAGATCAACGTGAGTCGAAGAAGATTGATCAAAGAAAAGAGGACGACAGACCTGTGATCCCAATGTAAAGATTCGGGAAATGATCCAGCAATCTTTGCGCAAACTCGGGCGAGTCTGTAAAGCAATGTATATGAATCTGTCATCGCATGAGCATCTATAGCCTCTAGACACCCTCCATCTTCAAAGACACACATACCTTATACTCCCTCGGCACCTCCTCCTTCAAGATCCTCACCGTGTCCTCCTCCGCCTCGCGCGTATGGATCGTCAGCGGCTTCTCCAGTCTCACTGCCTGACGGAGCTGGCGCGCAAACAACGTCCCGCTGGATCTCGCGCGGGGAGTTATCATAGTGGTAGTCGAGCCCCATCTCACCCCATCCGACGCAGCGGGGGTGGGACATCGCTTCGAGGCTGGGAGGATGGGTGAGTGGATGAAAGGGCGAAGGGAGGGAGAGGAGGGACGTACATGTCTTTCTCGACGTCATCTGTATACAGTTTAGCTTCGTGTCTGAACACCTGAACCTAAGAAACCTTCCGAGAACGCGAAAGGGCTCACGATCGAACTCACGGATGGACACCTTCGCCATAATCAGCACGATCGTCCCAGATGCCAACAATTCAACTCACCCATAACGAACCAGTACTCCATTCCGCCCCACTTCCCCTCATCCTTCGCCGCATCCGCAAACTCCCTCCAGAACGCCCTCACCGGCGCCTCGCACCACACATCCACCACCGCCTCCACCTTCCTGCCGTCATACATCGCCCTCACGAACTCGTGCACGTCCAAGTACTTCCCCTGCTTATACCGGCCCCTGTAGAATTCGAACGTCGACGCTATGTGTGTGTGCGTGTCCACGATCGGGAGGTGCGAAGGCGGCGTGGGGAGGAGGAGGTTCTCTTCACCGGGTGTTGAGGATTTCTTTTTGCCCATCGTTGGTGTAGTCTTTTGTTTGAAGGTAATGTGGGAGGTGGAGATGGAGAGTGGGCGAATGAGGGTGTAGGAATGGGTTCGTTTGAGGAGAAAGGTGAGGGACATCCACTGGATGTTCGTTGACGATAAAGTTGAGTTGCGATTAGAGTCACTGCCAGCGGAACCGTCGGGATAGTCGGCCCGGATTGCACCTTATCTCAACAACTGTAATTTCGAGCCTTCGTTCCTTCACTTCCTTTTGGGAATACTGGGCACATAAATGAGGCATATATTCTGGTACATAATCCGTTTTTCCTCGGTTAGAATGGCCTATGCTGCCACCGTCAGCCATAAAGACAAGGGCCAACAACCTTCCCAATCATGCCCGTGCAATGACGGCGCTTACTATCGAGTCGTGGTGTCTATCCCAACACTAGAATCCCGAAACCGTGTTCCATTCAAAATTATATTCTTGCAATAAGATGAAATTGATTACCCAGCGACCATACTTACTTACATACATGAACATATACCGCTACTCAATCACTCTGAAATAAATAAATCCCGAACCAAGAAGCGTCGAACCTAAGATAACTACTAAGCAAGTACTACACCTTCAAGTACTTCTGGCGCCAAGGCAGAGCAAGTATCGACTCGAGCTTTCGCGTATGGTCCAATTGGGCGCCGGTCAACGCTGACCCGAGGATACGCTCACCGCACTCAACGTCCGTCCCCGCGAAAGCAGGTGGCTCCATGCTTCACGCTTCACGTCCAGAGGATGCACCAGCACGGACATGGACTTGAGCGACGCACGCATAGTCGGCTACACCGGGGGAATATCCGCTGGTGTAGCCGACTTCGCGGTCGCTCGATCCGGGTTCATTTTGGACAGCGTTCACGATAGTCTCCTTCAAGTACAGCCGCCCTGTATACACCAAGGCGGGAAGTCGATTCCATTCTCGTCGGTCTCGGGGTATGCCAATCACAGAACGAAGGCTTGAAGGGAGCGATGCCGTGTGTAGCCTTTCTTCCGGAAGAAAGACTTCTGCCACGGCCCTTTTGCTAGGAATGGGATTCATGGGTAATTCCGCGCTAGTGGGGAGTGTGGAAGCTGGTGGAGGGGTCTAAGAGGGACTAGAAACGAGTTCCTGGATTTTCCTGGACTTAGTGAGAGCGTGGATTAAGGGGGGCAAGCAGGATTACGACAAACGGAGAGGAGGGCAGCCGCAAAAAAACGAAGGCTATTTCTCAGCTCAAACATTTGGCTTGGCTACAGAGGCCGACGCCGACGCTGAGGGGCTGGGGATGAACAAGCTGGGGACGATCAAGTTCGACATTCAATGAAGTGGAACCTTTGATCTCTAGGGAGAACGGGCCCATGGATGAAAGTGTACCGAGCTCTCTAGGTTTCGAGCTGATCGGTAGAGAGGAGGGATTCAGAGGAAGGAGTACCGTGGCGAAGGCCATAAATTATCGGGGAATCTCGGCTTATAGAATGTTCCCTTCGTAAGAAATGCCGTCAGAAATATTCATGATGAGGTCTTGAAGATCTCTGCCTTAGGAACCAGAGGGCTCGTTCGAGCCCGCGCATTGTGTGTCGCGGCACCGTGTGACAAGCGTTTAAAAAGACAGGAGCGCATTAGGGTCCTGTCTCTGGAACACGCTGTCTCCGATATAACAGCAGGCCACGTAACACAAAGGAAGGTGTCAAGTACGGCGGCATCGACTGCACCATCGTCGCGTCCGGTAACAGAAGCCCACCCCGGAGTCGGACTTTGACAAAAAGAAGGGTGCGCTGCACTGGAGGCAACTCACGCGACAGTTGAAAAGGACGAAGCTGCATCTATGTCATTAGATGCGCTGACCTTCCTAGCAACTGCGCCGAGAGCGGCTGCGCAGGATTGAGAAGGCCCGTTGGGGGAAAGGAGCAGGGAGGCAGAGACTGAAGGCAGGGGAGTGGGGA